>JAABOM020016915.1:0-18899 GCA_011800125.2 Solanum clarkiae | reverse complement strand
CCTCAAAAAAAGAAAAAAAATTAACGAAAGATAAAAAAAAAGAGTTAATCTTTTTCACCCTACCCCCACTCCCACTCCCACTCCCAAATTTTTTCTAAAGAAAAATTTAAAAAATAAAAAAAAGTTAATTTTTTTAATCCTCATTCCTGCTCCCAAATTTTATTTTAATGAAAAATAAAAAAAAAGTAACCTCAATTTTTTATAAAGTAAAATTCAATTAAAAAAAATTCATTCCACCTCCCCATTTCCATCATAACACCCACCAGACGTCCCCGCCGCCGCCGGGCCACTTCCCTGGTTCGTTGCGAACCCACTCATATAGTTTTTTGAGAATGTTGTGCCAGAGTCTCCTTCAGCGCTAGAATTTGTGGGCTAACAACCACAGAAAACTGTCGAGATCGCATGTTTCCTGTTCCTTGACCCATAAAATCCCACCAGGCGTCCCCCACTGCCGCCGGGCCATCTGAGCCTCTTTTCGTGCTCATTTCGGACCCATTCGTATGATTTTTCGGTAATGTTACATCGAATCCCCTTATAGCGCCAAAATTCGTGGGATAACACCCACAAAAAACTACCGAAATCGCATGTTTCCTATTCCTTGGCCCATAAAATCCCACAAAGCATCCCCCACCACCGTCGGGCCACCTGGACCTCTTTCCGGCCTCATTGTGGACCCACTCGTATGAATTTTTAGGAATGTTGCGTCGAGGACCCTTGCAGCTCCACAATTCGTGGGCTAACACCCATAAAAAACTACTGAAATCATCTATTTCATGTTCCTTGGCCTATAAAATCCCACCAGGCGTCCCCCGCCGCCGGCGGGCCACCTAGGCCTCTTCCCGGGCTCATTGTGAACCCACTCGTATGATTTTCGAGAATGTTGTGTTGAAGCCCCATGCAACACCAGAATCCATGGGCGAACACCCATAGTAAACTGCCGAAATTGTCTGTTTCCTATTTCTTGGCCCATAAAGTCCTACTAGCTGTCCCTAGCTACCTTCAGGCCACTTGGGCCTCTTCATGGGATCGTTGTAGACCCACTCATATGATTTTTCAAGAATTTTTCATCGGAGCCCCCTGCAGCACAAAAATCTGTGGGCTAACAACCCTAGAAAACTACCAAAATCGTCTATTTCCTGTTTCTTGGCCTATAAAACCTGTCAGGCGTCTCCCGCCACCGTTGGGCCACTTGGACCTCTTCTTGTGCTCGTTGCGGATGCACTCGTATAATTTTTCGAAAATGTTGCGCGAGAGTCCCATGTAGCGCCAGAATATGTGGGCTAACACCCACAAAATACAGCCGAAATCACCTGGTCCTTTTTCCTTAGCCTATAAAACCACACCAAGCGTCCCCTGCTGCCGCGAGCCACCCGGGCCTCTACTCAAGCTCGTTGTGGACGTACTCGTATGATTTATCGAGGATATTGCGTTGGAACCCCCTGCAATGCAGAATCCATATGTTAACAGCCACAGAAAACTGCAGAAATAACCTATTTCCTATTTCTTGGCCCATAAAATCCTAGCAGGCGTTCCCCGCCGCCGTTGGGCCACCTAAGTATGATTTTATGGGCCAAAAAATAGGAAACAAGCGATTTCGATAGTTTTATTTTGGTGTTAGCTCAGTATCTAGCGCTGCAGGGGGCTCCAATGCAAAATTCCTGAAAAATCATACGAGTGGGTCCGCATCGATACCGGGAAGAGGTCCAGGTGGCCTAGCGGTGGTATCAGATGTCTGCTAGGATTTTATGGGTTAAGAAACATGAAACAGGTGATTTCGATAGTTTTCTGTAGGGGTTAGCCCACGAATTCTAGCATTACGGGGGGCTCCGGCGCAACATTCCCAAAAAATCATGTGAGTGGGTCCCCAGTAAGTCCATGAAGAGGCCCAGGTGGCCCGGCGGTAGCGGCGATGCCTGGTAGGATTTTATGGGCTAAGGAATAGTAAACAGGCAATTCCGATAGTTTTCTATGGATGTTAGCCCACAGAATCTTACGCTACAGGGGACTCCGGTGCAACATTCTCGAAAAATCGCATGAGTGATTCCGCAATGAGCCTGGGAAGAGGCCTAGGTGGCCTGTGGCAACGGGGGATGCCTGGTATGATTTTATAGGCCAAGGAACAGGAAACAGGTGATTTCGGTAGTTTTCTGTGGGTGTTATCCCACGAATTCTAGCGCTGCAGGGGGCTCCGGTGCAACATTTCGGAAAAATCATTCGAGTGGGTCTGCAAAGTACCCGGGAAGTCGCCCAGGTTGCCCGGCGATATCGGGGAAGCCTGGTAGGATTTTATAGGCCAAGGAATAGTAAACAGGATATTTCAGTAGTTTTCTATAGGTGTTAATCCACGAATTCTGGCGTTGCAAGGGGATCCGACACAACATTCTCGAAAAATCATATGAGTGGTGCTGCAATGAGCCAGGGAAGAGGCCCAGGTGGCCCTGTGGCAGCGGGGGACGCCTGGTAGGATTTTATTGGCCAAGGAACATAAAACAAGTGATTTCGTCAGTCTTCTGTGGGTGTTAGCCCACGGATTCTAGCGCTGTAAGGGTCTCCAATGTAACATTCTCGAAAATATCATACGAGTGGGTCCGAAATGAGCCCAGGAAGAGGCTCAGGTGGCCCGACCGCAGTGGGGGATGTCATGTAGGATTTTTATGGGCCAAGAAACAGGTAATAGGCGGTTTTGACAGTTTTTTATGGGTTTTAGACCACAGATTTTGGCGGTGCAGGGGGCTCCGGCATAACATTCTCGAAAAATCACGCGAGTAGGTCTGGAACTAGCCCGAAAAGAAGCCCAGGTGGCTCGGTAGATACCTGGTGAGAATTTATGGGCCAAGGAATAGGAAATAGGCAATTTCGACAGTTTTCTGGGGGTATTAGCCCATGAATTTTGGCGCTATAGGGGCTCCGACATAACATTCATGAAAAATCATACAAGTGGAGCCGCAACTTGCTCGAGATGAGGCCTAGGTGGCCTGGCGGCGACGGGACGCCTGGTGGGATTTTATGGGCCAAGGAACAGGAAACATGCGATTTTGGTAGTTTTCTATGGGTGTTAACCCACGGATTCTAGCGCTGCAAGGGGATCTAGCTTAACATTCTCGAAAACACATACGAGTCGGTCTGCAATGAGCCTGGGAAGAAGCCCAGGTGGCTCAGCGGTGGCGGGAGATGCCTGGTAGAACTTTATGGGCAAAGGAACAAGAAGTGATTTCGACAGTTTTCTGTGGGTGTTAGCTCACAGATTCTGGTGCTGCAGGGGGCTTCGGTGCAACATTCTCGAAAAATCATACAAGTGGGTCCGCAACGAGCCCGAGAGAGGCATAGATGGCCCGTCGGCGGCTGGGGATGCCTGGTGGGATTTTATGGTCTAAGGAACAGGAAACAGACAATTTCAGCAATTTTCTGTGGATGTTAGCCCAGGACTTTTGGCGTTGTAGGGGGCTCTGGCGCAACATTCGCAAAAAATCATACGAGTGGGTCGAAAACGAGTCCACGGATAAGCCCAAGGGGCCCGACAGCGGCGAGGGATGACTGGTGGGACTTTATGGGCTAAGGAATAGGATACAGGCAATTTCAGTAGTTTTCTGTGGGTATTAGCCAACAGATTCACGCGTTGCAGGGGGCTCCGAGGCAACATTCCCAATAAATCATACGATTTGGTCCGTAATGAGATCAAGAAGAGGCCCAGGTGGCCCAGCAACGGCGGGGAATGCCTGGTGGGATTTTATGGTCAAAGGAACAAGAAACAGACAATTTTAGCTGTTTTCTATGGGTGTTAGCCACGGATTATGGCAGTGCAGGGGTCTCCAATACAACAATCTCGAAAAATCGTACGAATGGGTGCAAAACAAGCCCAGGAAGAGGACAGGTGTCCTATCCAGGGGGGAGAGGGGAGGGGGGACGGACGCCTCATGGGATTTTAGGGGCCAAAGAACTAGAAACAGGCGATTTCGACAGTTTTCTGTGGGTGCTAGCCCATGGATTCTAGCGTTGTTCGGGGCTCTAGCGCAATATTCCTGAAAAGTCATACGAATGGGTCTGCAAGGAGCTCGTGAAGAGGCAGAGGTGGCCCAATGGCGGCGGGAGACTCGTGATAGTATTTTATAGGCTAAGGAACAGGAAACCGGCAATTTCGACAATTTTATGTGGGTGTTAACTCACGGATTCTAGCGTTGCATGGGCTCCGACGCAAAATTCTCACAAAATCATACGAGTGGGTTTGCCATGAGCTCGGAAAGAGGTTTAGGTGGACGAGCGATAGTGGGGGACGCCTGGTTGGATTTTACGGGCCAAGGAACAAAAAACAGGCGATTTTGGTCATTTTTTGTGGGTATTAGCCCACGGATTCTGGCGCTACATGGGACTTCGGTGCAACATTCTCAAAAGATCATATGAGTGGGTCCACAATGAGCCCGGGAAGAGGCCTAGGTGGCCCCGTGACGGCGACGGATGCCTGGTAGGATTTTATAGGCTAAGTAACAGGAAACAAGCAATTTTAGCAGTTTTCTGTGGGTGTTAGCCCACGGATTCTATCGCTACAGGGGGTCCAGCGTAAAATTCCTAAAAAATCAAATAAGTGGGTCCACAATTATCCTAATAAGAGGCCCAAGTGGCACGGCGGTGGGGGGGACCCCTGGTAGGATTTCATGGTCCAAGAAAATCGTAACAAGCGATTTCGACGATTTTCTGTGGGTGTTTGCCCACAGATTCTGGCATTGCAGGGGGCTCTGTCGCAATATTCAAAAAAAACCATAAGAGTGGGTTCGAAACGAGCCTGGGAAGAGTCCCTGTGGCCCGGCAGCAACGGGGGACACCTGGTAGGGTTTTATGGGCCAAGGAACAATAAACAAGCAATTTTGGCAATTTTCTGTGGGTGTTAGCCCACAGATTCTGGGGGTGCAGGGGGCTTCGGCGTAACATTTCTGAAAAATCATTCGAATGGGTCCACAACAAGCCCGAGAAGAGGCCCAAGTGGCCCCACAACAATAGGGGACGCCTGGTAGGATTTTATGGGCCAAGGAACCAGGCGGATTTGGCAGTTTTGTATGGGTGTTATCCCATGGATTCTGGTGCTGCAGAGGGTTCCCGAGCAACACGCTCAAAAACTCATACGAGTTGGTCTACAACGATCCTAGGAAGAGGCTCAGGTGGCCCGAAGGCAGCGGGGGACGCTTGGTAGAGTTTTATGGGCTAAGGAACAAGAAATAGGTTATTTCGATAGTTTTATGTGGGGGTGAGCCCACAGATTCTGGTGGTGTAGGGGGCTCCAGGGCAACATTCCTGAAAAATTATACGAGTGGGTCTAGAACGAGCCCGAGAAAAGGCCAAGGTAGCCAGCGGTGGCGAGGGACGCCTTGTAGGATTTTATGGGCAACAAACAGGAAATAGGTAATTTTGGCAGCTTTTTGTGGGTGTTAGCCCACGGATTCTGGCCCTGCGTGGGGCATTGGCGCAACATTCTTAAAAAATCATACAAGTGGGTCCACAACAATCTCGGGAAGTGGCCAGGTGGCCCGAAGGCGGCGGGGAACACCTGGTAGGATTTTATGGGCCAAGGAATAGAAACAAGTAATTTCTGCAATTTTCTTTAGGTGTTAGCCCACGATTTTTGGCGTTGTAGGGGCTCCAATACAATATTTTCGCAAAATCATATGAGTGGGTCCTCCACGAGCCCAGGAAGAGGCCCAGGTGTCCCGCCAACAGCGGCAGACGCCTGGTAGGATATTATGCGCCTAGGGGGACAGGAAATAGGCGATTTCAGCAGTTTTCAGTGGGTATTAGTCCAAGATTCTATGCTACAGGGGAAACTGACGCAAAAGTCCCAAAACATCATATGAGTGGATCAATAACGAGCCCGAGAAGAGGCCCAGGTGGCCTAGCGACAGCGGGGGACGCCTATAGGATTTTAAGAGCCAAGGAACAGGAAACGGACGATTTTGGTAAATTTCTGTAGGTGTTAGCCCATGAATTCTGACGCTGCAGGAGGCTCCTGCACAACATTCATGAAAAATTATACGAGAAGGTCCGAAATGACGGGAAGAGGCCAGGAGAGGCCAGCGGCAGCGGGGGACACCCAGTAGGATTTTATGGGCTAAGGAACAGGAAACAGGCAATTTCGGCAATTTTCTGTGGGTGTTAGCCCAGGAATTTTAGAGCTACAGGGGGCTCCGGCATAACATTCCCGCAAAATAATACGAGTGGGTTCGCAATGATCCCGGCAAGAGGCTTAGGTGGCTTAGCGACGATGAGGGATGCCTAGGAGGATTTTATGGGTGAAGAAACAAGAAACAGGCGATTTCAATAGTTTTATGTTGGTGTTTTCCCATGGATTCTAGCACTGCAGGGGGCTCCAGCGTAACATTCCCGTAAAATCATACTAGTGGGTTCACCACGTGCTCAGGAGAATGCTTGGGTAGCCAACGATGGTGGGGGATGCTTGGTAGGATTTTATGGGCCAAGGAACAGGAAACATGTGATTTTGACAGTTTTCTATGAGTATTAGCCCACGGATCGCTGCAGGGGACTCTGGTGCAACATTCTCGAAAAATCATACAAGTGGGTCTGCAACGCGCTCGGAAAGAGGCCCAAGTGGCTCGACAGTGGCGGCAGATGCCTGATAGGATTTTATGGGCTAAGGAATAGGAAAGAGGCAATTTCGGTAGTTTTCTGTCGGTGTTACCCACGAATTTTGGTACTGCAGGGGCTCCGATGTAACATTCCCATAAAATCATACGAGTGGGTCCTTAAAGATCCTGCGAATAGGCCGAGGTGTCCCGGTTGCGGCAGTGGATGCCTGGTAGGATTTTATAGGCCAAGGAATAGGAAACAAGCGATTTCGACAGTTTTCTGTGGGTGTTAGCTCACGGATTATGGTGCTGCAGGGGGCTCCGATGCAACATTCCTGAGAACCATATGAATGGGTCCGCAATAATCCTGGGAAGCGCCCCAGGTGGTCCTGCAGCTGTGAGGGACGCGTGGTAGGATTTTATGGGCCAAGGAATAGGAAATAGGCGATTTCGAAAGTTTTCTGTGGGTATTAGCCCATGAATTCTGGCGCTGCAAAGGGATCCGATGCAACATTCTCGAAAAATTATATGAGTGGGTCCACAATGAACTCGGGAAGAGGCATAGGTAGCCCGACAGCGGCGGGGGATGCCTGATAGGATTTTATGGGCTAAGGAATAGGAAACAGGTGATTTAGATAACTTTTTGTAGGTGTTAGCCCATGGATTTTGGCAGTGCAGGGAGCTCTAGCGCAACATTCCTAAACAATCATACGATTGGGTCTAGAACGAGCCCGGGAAGAGGCTTAGGTGGCCCAGCGACAGCGGGGGACGCCTGGTAGGATTTTATGGACAAAGGAAAAGGAAATAGGCGATTTCGGTAGTTTTTTATGGTTGTTAGCCTATGGATTCTTGTGCAGCATGGGTCTCCGGTGCAACATTTCCGAAAAATCATACGAATGGGTCTGCAATGAGCTCAGGAAGAGGCCCAGGTAGCTTGGCGGCAGCGGGGGACACCTGGTAGGATTTGATGGGCTAAGGAACAGGAAACAGTCGATTTCGTTAGTTTCCTATGGGTATTAGCCCATGAATTCTGGCGCTACAAAGGCTCCAGCATAACATTACCGAAAACTCATACGAGTGGGTCTGCAACGATTCCGAGAAGAAGACCAGGTGGCCCAGGCTGCAGGGGATGCCTGGTAGGATTTTATGGGCTAAGGAACATGAAACAAATGTTTTCAGAAGTTTTTTTGGGTGTTAGCCCAAGGATTTTGGCACTGCAAAGTGCTCCGGTGCAACATTCCTGAAAAATCATACAAATAGGTTTGTAAAAAGCCTTGGAAGAGGTCCAGGTGGCCCAGTGGCGACGAGGGTTGCCTGGAAGGATTTTATAGGCCAAGGAACAAGAAACGGGCGATTTCAGCAATTTTCTATGGATGTTAGCCTACGAATTCTAACAATGCGGGGGTCTCCGACACAACCTTCCCAAGAAATCATATGAGTGGTTTTGCAACAAGCCCAGCAAGAGGTCTAGGTGGCCCAGCGGTAGCGGGGGATGCCTAGTAGGATTTATGGGCCAAGGAACAGAAAACAGGAGATTTTAGCAGTTTTCTGTTGGTGTTAGCCCATGAATTCTGGCGCTGCAGGGTGCTCCGATGCAACATTCATGAAAAATCATAAAAGTGGGTTCGAAATGAGCTTGGAAAGAGGCCCAGGTGGCCCAACGGTGGCAGGTGACGCCTGGTAGGATTTTATGGGCCAAGGAATAGGAAACATGCATTTTAAACAATTTTCTATGGGTTTAGCCCACATATTCTAGCGCTGCAGGATGCTCTAGCGCAACATTCCCACAAAATTATATGAGTGGGTCCGCAACAATCCTAGGAAGAAGCCCAGGTGGCCTGGCAGTGGCGAGGGACGCCTGGTAGGATTTTATGGGCCAAGGAATAGGAAATAAATGATTTTGGCAGTTTTCTGTGGGTGTTAGCCCGCGGATTCTGGCGCTGCAGAGGGCTCCAGCGCAATATTCCTGTAAAATCATATGATTGGGTCAGCCACAAGTCTAGGAAGAGGCTTAGGTGGCCCGGGGCTGCGGAGAATGCCTATTAGAATTTTATGAGCCAAGGAACAAAAAATAGGCGATTTTGGTAGTTTTCTGTGGGTGTTAGCCCATGGATTCTAGAGCTGCAGAGGCTTCGACACAACATTCCCAAAAGTTTATACGAGTCGGTCTGCAATGATCCCCGGAAGAGGCCCAGGTGGCCGACGACAGCGGGGGATGCCTAGTAGGATTTATACGCTAAGGAACAGAACACATGCAATTTCAACAGTTTTCTGTGTGTATTAGCTCATGGATTTTGGCGCTGCATAGGGATCCGATGCAACATCCCCAAAAAATTATATGAGTGGGTCTGCAATGAGCCTAGAAATAGGCCCAGGTGACCCGGCGATAACGGAGGATGCCTGATAGGATTTTATGGTCCAAGAAATAGAAAACAGACGATTTCTGCAGTTTTCTATGGTGTTAGACCATGGATTA
The DNA here is from genome assembly GCA_011800125.2 of Solanum clarkiae. Classification (NCBI taxonomy): domain Eukaryota; kingdom Viridiplantae; phylum Streptophyta; class Magnoliopsida; order Solanales; family Solanaceae; genus Solanum; species Solanum clarkiae. The sequence goes on along the minus strand of JAABOM020016915.1, from coordinate 9,854 downwards.
TGGCACTACAGGGGGCTTTGGTACAACATTCTCAAAAAATCATATGAGTGAGTCTGCAACGAGTCCGAGAAGAGACATAGGTGTCTTGGTAATGGTGGGGGACGCCTGGTGGGATTTTGTGGGCTAAGGAACAGGAAACAGGGAATTTCAATTGTTTTCTATAGGTGTTAGCCCACAGATTCAAGTGTTGCATGGTTCTCCATCGCAACATTTTTGAAAAGTCATACGAGTGTGGCCGCAACGAGCTCGGGAAGAAGGCTCAAGTGGGCCGGCGGTGACAGGGGACGACTGTTAGGAATTTACGGGCCAAGGAAAAGGAAATAGGAGATATCGGTAGTTTTCTGTAGGTGTTAGCCCACGGATTCAGGCGCTGCAAAGGGCTCCAACGCAATATTCCCAAAAAATCATATGAGTGGGTCTGCAACGAGCTCTAGAAGAGGCCCAAGTAGCCTTGCGGCGGGGATGCCTCATAGGATTTTATGGGCCAAGGATTAGGAAACAGGCGATTGCAGAAGTTTTATGTGGGTGTTAGCCCACAATTCTAGTGTTGTAGGGGGCTCCGGCACAACATTCCAAAAAAATCATACGAGTGGATCCACAACGAGCTCGGAAAGAGGCACAAGTGGGCTGACATGGTGGGAGACGACTTATAGGATTTTTCGACAAAAGAACAGGAAACAAGCGATTTTGACAGTTTTTTATGCGTGTTAGCCCACAGATTCTGGCGCTGCAAAGGGCTCCGTTGCAACATTCTCGAAAAATCATATGAGTGAGTCCGCCATGAGCTTAAGAAGAGGCCTAGGTGGCCCGACGGGGTCGAGGGACGCCCAGTAGCATTTTATGGGCCAAGGAACAAGAAACAAACAATTTCAACAATTTTTAATGGGTGCTAGCCCATGAATTCTAGCGCTGCATGGGGCTCCAATGCAACATTCCCAAAAAATCATACGAGTGGGTCTACAACGACCCCGGGAACAGGCCTTGCTGCCACGGTGGCGGCGGGAGACGCTTGGTTGGATTTTATGGGCCAAGGAACATGAGACAGGAATTTTGGCACTTTTCTATATGTGTGATCCCACAAATTCTGCCGCTGTAGGGGGCTCTCGTGCCACATTCCTAAACAAATATGCGAGTGGGCCCGCAATGAGTCTAGGAAAAGGCCAAGCTGGCTATACGGCAGCCGGGGGACGCTTGTTGGGATATTATGGGCTAAGGAACAGGAAACAGATAATTTTGGTAGTTTTTTTGTAGGAGTTATCCAACAGATTCCGAGTTGCAGGGGGCTTCGATCCAAAATTCTCGAATAATCATACAAGTTGGTCCACAAGACGCCCAGGAAGAGGTCCAAGTAGCCAACACCTTGTAGGATTTTATGTGCCAAGGAATGAGAAACAGGCAATTTCGACAGTTTTCTGTAGGTGCTAGCCCACTGATTCTAGCGCTTCAGGGGGCTCTAGTGAAACATTCCTAAAAAATCATATAAGTGGATCTGCAACGACCTCGGGAAGAGGCATAGGTGGCCTAGCGTGGCGGGGATGCCTGGTGGAATTTTATGGGCCAAGGAATAGGAAAAATGTGATTTTGACAATTTTCTGTGGGTGTTACCCCACGGATTCTGGATCTACAGGGGGCTCCGGCGCAACATTACCAAAAATCATTCAAGTATGTCCGCAAAGAGCCCGGGTAGAGGCTTAGGTGGCCCGGCGGTGGCGAGCGATGCCTAGTGGGATTTTATAGGCCAAGAAACATAAAACGAGTGATTTCGGCAGTTTTTCTATAGGTGTTAGCCCACGAATTTTGGCGCTGCAGAGTGCTCCGGTGCAACATTCCCGAAACATCATACGGGTGGGTCCACAACGAGCCCCAAAAGAGGCCAAATGGTTCGGTGGCTGCGGGGGATGCCTCGTGGGATTTTATGTGCTAAAGAACAAGAAACAGGTGATTTCAACAGTTTTCTGTAGCTGTTTCCTATGGATTCTAGCGCTGCAAGGGGCTCCGGCACAACATTCCCGAAAATCATACGAATGGATCTGTAATAAGCCCCGGAAGAGGCCCAACTGGCCCGACTGCAGCGGGGGACGCCTGGTGGAATTTTATGGGCGAAGGAATAGGAAATAAGCAATTTCAATAGTTTTCTATGGGTGTTAGCCCATGGATTCTGGCATTGCAGGATGCTCTGATGTAGCAATCCCAAAAAATCATATAAGTGGATCCGCAAAGAGCCGAAGTGGCACGGTGGCGGCGGGGGATGCCTTGTAGGATTTTATGGGCCAAGGAACAGGAAACATGTGATTTTGACAGTTTTCTATGGGTATTAGCCACGGATTTTGGCGCTGTAGGGGGCTCCAGCGTAACATTCTAAAAAATCATAGGAGTGGGCCCAAAACTAGCTCGAGATGAGGCCCAGGTGGCGTGACAGTTGCAGGGGATGCCTGGTAGAATTTTATGGGCCAAGGAAGAGGAAAAAGGCTTTTTCGACAGTTTTTTGTGGGTGTTAGCCAACAGATTCTGGTGTTGTAGGGGACTCCCGTGCCACATTCCCAAAAAAGCTCATACAAGTGGATTTGCAATGAGCCCGAGAGGAGGCCCAGTGGGCCGACGGCGACGGGTGACACCTGGTAAGATTTTATAGGCCAAGCAATACGAAACAGGCGATTTCGTTAATTTTCTACCAAGAGTACCCCGCTGCAGCTGGGCCACCTGGGCCTCTTTCCCGGCTCGTTGCGGATCGACGCATATGATTTTTCGAGAATGTTGCGCCAGAACCCCTGCTTCGCCAGAATTCGTAGGATAAGACCCACAGAAAATTAATGAAATTGTTTGTTTCGTGTTTCTTGGCCCATAAAATCCTACCATGTGTCCCCCATAGCTGACGGCCTACTAGGGCCTCTTCGTGCGCTCGTTGCAGACCCACTCGTATGATTGTTTAGGAATGTTTGTGCCGGATCCCCCTGCAGCGCCAGAATCCGTGGGCTAACACCCATAGAAAATTGCTGAAATCACCTATTTCCTGTTCCTTGGCCGATAAAATCCTACCGGGCATCCCCACCTCCGTCGGGCCACCTAGGCCTATTCCCGAGCTCGTTATGGACCCACACGTATGATTTTTTGGGAATGTTACGTCAGAGCCCCCTGCAACGCCAGAATCCATAGGACAACACCCATAGAAAACTGTCGAAATCGTCTGTTTCCTATTACTTGGCCCATAAAATCCTACCAGGAATCCCCCGCAGCTGTCGAGCCACCTGGGCCTCTTTTCGGGCTCTTTGCGGACAAACCTATATATTTTTCCAAGAAAGTTGTGCCGGAGCCCCCTGCAGTGCCAGAATCTGTGGGCTAACACCTATAGAAAAATGTCAAAATCGTTTGTTTCCTGTTCCATGGCCTATAAAATCCTACCAAGCATCCCTGACCATCGCTGGGCCTCTTCCTGGGCTTGTTTCGGATAAACTCGTATGAATTTTTGAGAATATTGCGCCGGACCCTCCTGCAGCACCAGAATCCGTGGGCTAACACCAATAGAAAACTTCTGCAATTGTCTATTTCCTGCTACTTGGCTCATAAAATCCTACCAAACATCCTCCGCTGCAGCTGGGCCACCTGGGCCTCTTCCCAGGCTCATTTCGGACCCACTCATATGATTTTTTTGGGATGCTGCATCGGAGCCCTCTGTAGTGCCAGAATCCGTGGCTAACACCCATAGAAAACTATCGAAATCACCTATTTCCTATTCCTTAGCCCACAAAATCCTACAAGGCATCCCCCGCCATCGTCGGTCTACTTGAGCCTCTTCTCGGGCTCGTTGTACACCCACTCACATGATTTTAGGGGTGTTGCACCGGAGCCCCTTGCAGCGCCAGAATCCTTGGGCTAACACCCATAGAAAATTGCCAAAATTGTTGTACGTTGGACCATAAACTCCTACCAGGTGTCCCACGCCGCCGCCGAGCCACCTAGGCTTTTTCTAGGGCTTGTTGTGGACCTACTTATATGATTTTTAAGGAACGTTGCTCTGGGGCCCTCTGCAATGCCAGAATCCATGGGCTAACACCCACAGAAAACTGTCAAAAATCACCTGTTTTCATTTCCTTGGCCCATAAAATCCTACTAGGCGTCCCCCGCCATTGTCGAGCCACCTGGCCTCTTCTCGGGCTCGTTGCAGACCCACTCATATGATTTTTTGAGAATGTTATGCTAGAGCCCCCTACAGTGTCAGAATACGTGGGCTAATACTCAAAGAAACTGTTGTAATCACAAGTTTCTAGTTCCTTAGCCCATAAAATCCTACCAGGCATCCCCCGCCGCAGCCGGGCCACTTGGGCCTCTTTCCGGGCTCATTTCAGACCCATTCGTATGAGTTTTTGGGAATATTGCATCGGAGCCCCCTACGGTGCCGAAATCCGTGGTTAACACCCACATAAAAGTGCTGAAATCACTTGTTTCCTATTCCTTGGCCCATAAATTCCTACAAGGCATCCCCCGCCATCGCCGGGCCACTTGGACCTCTTCTCCGACTCGTTGCACACCCACTCACATGATTTTAGGGGAATGTTGCGCCGAAGCCCCCTGCAGTGCTAGAATCCATGGGCTAAAACTCACAGAAAACTGCCAAAATTGCATGTTTCCTATACCTTGGCCAATAAAATCCTACCAGGTGTCCCATGCCACCGCCGAGCCACCTAGGTCACTTCCTGGGCTTGTTACGAACCCACTTATATGATTTTTAAGGAATGTTGCGTCGGAACCCCCTGCAGTGCCAGAATCTATGGGCTAACACCCACAGAAAACTGTTGAAATTGTCTATTTCCAATTCCTTGGCCCTTAAAATCCTACTAGGCGTCCTCCGCCGCCACTGGACCACCTGGCCTCTTCCTGGGCGAGTTGTGGACCCTTTCATATGATTTTTTGAGACTAATACACCAGAGCCCCTACAGCGCCAGAATCCGTGGGCTAACACTCAAAGAAAACTGCCACAATTGCCAGTTTCTTGTTTCTTGGCCAACAAGATCCTACCAGGCATCTCCCGCCATCATCGGGCCACCTAGGCCTGTTCCTGGGCTCGTTGCAGACGCACTCGTATGATTTTTTGGGAATGTTGCACCGGATCCCCCTACAGTGCTAGAATCCGTGGGCTAACACCCATAGAAAATTATTGAAATCACTTGTTTCCTATTCCTTGGCCCATAAAATCCTACGAGGCGTCCCTGTTCACCGTCGGGCCACCTAGGCCTCTTCCCGAGCTTATTACGACGCACTCGTACGATTTTTTAGGGATATTGCACCAGAGCCCCCTGCAGCGCTAGAATCCGTGGGCTAACACCCACAGAAAATTATTGAAATCACTTGTTTCCTATTCCTTGGCCCATAAAATCCTACCACGCGTCCCCCAGCACCATTGGCCCACCTGGGCCTGTTCCCAGGCTCGTTGCGATCAAACTCATATGATTTTTCATGAATGTTGCATCGCAGCCCCCATGCAACACCATAATCCGTGGGCTAACAACCATAGAAAACTATCGAAATCGTTTGTTTCCTGTTCCTCGTCCCATAAAATCCTCCGGGCGTCTCCCGCTACGCCGAGCCTGGTTGGCCTCTTCTAAGGCTCATTGCGGACTTACTCGTACGATTTTTCTAGAATGTTGCACCGGAGCCCCCTACAGCGCCAGAATCCTTATACTAATACCCACAGAAAACTGCTGAAATCATCTGTTTCCTGTTCCTAGGCTGATAAAATCCCATCATGCGTCCCCCGGCGCCACCAAGCCACCTGGGCATCTTCCTGTGCCCATTGGTAACCCATTCGTATGATTTTTCGAGAATGCTATGCCAGAGCTCCCTGCAACGCTAGAATCCATGGGCTAACACCTACAAAAAACTGTTGAAATCGACTTTGTCCTGTTCCTTGGCCCATAAAATCCCACCAGGCGTCCCCCGCCACCGCCAGGCCACCTGGGCCTCTTTCCGGGCTCGTTGCGGACAAACTCGTATGACTTTTTAGGAATGTTACACCGGATCCCCTTGCAGCAGTAGTATCCGTGGGTTAACACCCACAGAAAACTATCGAGATTGCCTGTTTCCTATTTGTTGGCCCATAAAATCCTACTAGGCGTCTCCCGCCACCACTGGCCCACCTGAGCCTCTTCCCAAGCTCATTACGGACCCACTCGTATGATTTTTCTGGAATGTTGCGTCGGAGCCTCCTACAGTGCCAGGATTTGTGGGCTAACCGAAATCGCCTATTACCTGTTCCTCGGCCCATAAAATCCTAACAGGCGTCCCCTACCGCCACTGGGACATCTGGCCCTCTTACCAAGCTCATCACCGACCCACTCGTACGATTTTTCAGAAATGTTACGCCGGAGTCTCCTATAGTGGCAGAATCCTTGGGCTAACACCTACAGAAAATTACCGAAATCATACGTTTCTTGTTCCTTGGCCCATAAAATCCTACCAAGCGTCCCTCGTCGCTGTAGGGCAGCCTAGGCCTCTTCTCGGGTTTGTTGCGGACCCAGTCGTATGATTTTTTGGGAATGTGCACCGAAACCCCCTGTAGCACTAGAATCCGTGAGCTAACACCCATAGGAAACTGCCGAACCAGGCATCCCCCATCCCCACTAGGCCACCTGGGCCTCTTCTCGAACTCGTTACGGACCCACTGTTATGACTTTTCAGGAATGTTGCGTCGGAGCCTCCTACAATGGCAAAATTGGGAGACTAATACCCATAGAAAACTGCCAAAATTTCCTGTTTCCAGCTCCTTAGCCCATAAAATCCTACCAGGCGTCTCCAGCAGTCGTCGGGCCACCTAGGCCTCTTCCCCGGCTCGTTGCGGACAAACTCATATGATTTTACAAGAATGTTGTGCCAGAGCCCCTGTAGCGCCAGAATCCGTTGGTTAACACCCATAAAAACTGTCGAAATCCTCTATTTCTTGTTCCTTGGCCCATAAAATCCTACCAAGCGTCCCTTACCGTCGTTAGGCCACTTGAGCCTCTTCCCGGGCTCTTTGCGGATAAACTCGTAAGATTTTTCAGGAATGTTGCGCCGGACCCTTCTATAGCGCCAGAATCTATGGGCTAACACCCACAGAAAACTGTCGAAATTGCTTGTTTATTGTTCCTTGGCCTATAAATTCCTACCAGGCGTTCCATGCAGCCGCCGGGCCACCTGGGCCTCTTCCCAGCCTCGTTGCGGACAAAGTCATATGATTTTTCAAGAATGTTGTGCCGGAGCCCCCAGCAGCGCCAGAATTCGTGAGCTAACACCCATAGAAAACTGTCAAAATCGTCTGTTTCTTGTTTCTTGGCCCATAAAATCCTACCAGGCGTCCACCATCGCCGCCGGGCTACCTAGGCCTCTTCCCGAGCTTGTTACAGACCCACTAGTATGATTTTTTGGGAATATTGGATCAGCGCCCCCTGCAGTGATAGAATCCGTGGGCTAACACCCGCAATGGACTGTCGAAATTGATTGTTTCCTGTTCCTTGGCCCATAAAATCCTAGCAGGCGTCCCCCGTCGCCACCAGGCCACTTGGGCCTCTTCCCAGACTCGTTGCAGACCCACTCATATGATTTTTCAAGAATATTGCGATGGAGCCTCCTGTAGCGCCAGAATCCGTGGGCTAACACCCATAGAAAACTGCAGAAATCTCTTGTTTCCTTTTCCTTGGTCCATAAAATCCTATCAGGCGTCCCACGCAGTCGCCGAGCCACCTAGGCCTCTTCCCCAGCTCATTGCGGACAAAATCATATGATTTTTCAAGAAAGTTGCGTCAGAGCCCGTACACCGCCAGATTCCGTTGGCTAACACCCACAGAAAACTGTTGAAATCATATCTTTCCTGTTCCTTGGTCTGTAAAATCCTACCAGGCATCCCCCGCCGTCGTCGGGCCACCTGGGCCTCTTCCCGGGCTCGTTGCGAACAAACTTGTATGATTTTTCAAAAATGTTGCGTCGGATCCTCTTGCAGTGCCAGAATCTGTGGGCTAACACCCATAGAAAACTGCCGAAATCGTCTATTTCCTGTCCCTTGGCCCATAAAATCCTACTAGGCTTCCCCCGCCGCTGTCGGGCCAGCTGGCCTCTTCCCGAGCTCGTTGCGGATCCACTCGTATGATTTTTCGCGAATGTTGTGCCGAAGCCCCCTGCAGCGCCAGAATCTGTGGGCTAACACCCACAGAAAACTGTCGAAATCACCTGTTTCCTGTTCGTTGGCCCATAAATCCTACTAGGCGTCTCTCGTCACCACTGGGCCACTTGGGCCTCTTCCCGAGCTCGTTGTTGACCCACTCGTATGATTTTTTGGGAATGTTGCGCTGGAGCCCCATGCAGAGCCAGAATCTGTGGGCTAACACCCACAAAAAATTGCTGAAATCGCATGTTTCCTATTCTTTGGCCCATAAATTCTTTCCAAGCGTCCCTCGCCGCCGGATCACCTGGGCCTCTTCTGGGGCTCGTTGTGGACAAACTCGTATGATCTTTTCAAGAATATTGCGGACCCACTGGTATGTTTTTCGAGAATATTGCGTTGGAGCCCCCTGCAGCGTCGACATCCGTAGGCTACACCCACAAAAACTGCCAAAATCGTCTATTTCCTGGTCCATGGCCCACAAAATCCCACTAAGTTTCCCGGTCGTCGTCGGGCTACCTGGCCTCTTCCCGGACTTGTTTGCTGACCCACTCGTTTTGTTTTTCAGGAATGTTACGCGGAGCCCCCTATAGTGCCATTCGTGGGCTAACACCCATAGAAAACTACTGAAATCGTTTCTTTCCTTGGCTCATAAACTCCTATCAGGCATCCTCCGTAGCCGTCAGGCCACCTAGGCATCTTCATGAGCTCGTTGCGGACCACTCATATGATTTTTTGGGAATGTTGCACCGTAGCCCTTGCAACGCCAGAATCTGTGGGATAACACCCACAAAAAACTGCCAAACTCATATGTTTCCTCTTCCTTGGCCCATAAAATCCTACCAGGCGTCCCCTGCCACCGCCGGGCCACCTGGGCCTCTTCCCAGACTCATTGCGGGTTCACTAGTATGATTGTTCGAGAATGTTGCGTCGAAGCCCCCTGCAGCGCAAAAATTTATGGGCTAACACCCATAGAAAACTGTCGAAATTGCATATTTCCTGGTTCTTGGCCCATAAAATCCCACCAGGCGTCCCCCTCCCATGCCACCCGGCCACCTAGGCCTCTTCCCGGGCTCGTTGTGGACCCATTCGTATGATTTTTCAGGAATGTTGCGCCGGAGCCCCCTGCAGCGCCAGAATCCATGGGCTAACAGCCACAGGAAATTGCCGAAATCGTTTGTTTCTTTTCTCTTGGCCCATAAAATCTTAGCAGGCATCCTCCGCCACCGGACCACCTGGGCCTCTTTTCGGACTCGTTGTGGACGCAATCGTGTGATTTTTCGGGAATGTATCCGCCTGCAGCGCCAGAATCTCTGAGCTAATACCCACGGAAAACTGCTGAAATCGTCTCTGTCTTGTTTCTTGGCCCATAAAATCCCACTAGGCGTCCCCAGCCGCCGCTGGGCCACCTAGGCCTCTTCCCCGGTTCATTGCGGAGTCACTCGTATGATTTTTCGAGAATATTGCGCCAGAGCCCCCTGCAGCGTCAGAATCCGTGGGCTAACACCCACAGAAAACTGTCGAAATCGCTTGTTTCCTGTTTTTTGGCCCATAAGATCCCACCAGACATCCCCCTTCGTCGCAGGGCCACTTGTGCCTCTTCCTGGGCTCGTTGCGAGCCTACTCATATGATTTTTTAGGAATGTTGCATCGGAGCCTCCTAAAACGTCAAAATCCGTGGGCAAACACACAAAAAACTGTCGAAATCGTCTGTTTTCTATTCCTT
>JAABOM020016894.1:0-18901 GCA_011800125.2 Solanum clarkiae | reverse complement strand
CCAATCTTTTCAGCAGCAGCCTATCTCGACGAAAACGGGCTAAAGGCCCCAAAATTCTTAACTCTTTTCTTTTATATTGTTTATGTGTATCTATTTGAATACTAACACTTATTTATTTGCTTATATAACTTAATTAAATTTCCCAACATATCAAAACCATTTATATTCTCATTTTTTATTTTGAAAGAGTGTTTTTAAATAAAAAAATAAAATAAGAAAATAAATTTTAAAAAAATGTGATTTTATCACGTTAGTTTAATTTTCAAACTACGCCAATTTTTTAAAGTTTAGTCATGCTTTCAGTTTAGTTAAGTCTAGTCAAGTCTTTCCGAGTTCAAGCAAATACTTTCAAATTCAGTCAAATCTCTTCAAATCAGTCAACTTATAAACTAGTCGCCTTTTCAAAGTCAATCAAATTTTCAAAATGTTAGTCAAATTTTCTAATCGCCGGATAACCGCATTTAGCGGTCATTTCGAGTGCGTAAAACCTTCTCGAAGTGGAAATGTGAATCCAAACCTGATCTTTGGATTTTAAAAGGATTTTTCGGTTAGATCTTTTTAAATGTTTATCGGTTTCCTAATTATCCTTAAAATTAGGTGGCGACTCTATTTTCTTTTCAAATTTCAAAATTAAATTTTTCTCAAATTAATTGAGATTTAAAATTGATTTTTGAATTTTCTTTCCAAAAAGTCATTTTTCGGGATAACAGATACTTCTCTTTCCACCCCACCGACCCCAAGTCCCAACCCAGCAAACTACCGACCAACAATCCCTTCCCCTTCTTTCTTCTTCTCATTGTAAACCATCCTTCAGTTCACCAAAAGCTCACCTCCTTTTTTGAAAAAATAATAAATTTTAATTTTTTTTCTTTTGAATTTAAGTGCTATACAGAAATCGTGAGTAAAAAAATAAAAATTCGTGTAAAAAATTATATGAACGAAGAAGATGAAGATGAAGATGAATTGTTCGGTAATTGCAAGATAATGACAAGGTATGAAAGAAAAAGAATGGAAAAGAAGATAAGTTGATTCAAAATTATTTTCTTTAATAATGATTAAATAAATAAAATAACAAAAAGTTTTTTTTTAAAAAAAGAAAGTTGCTAGAGAGGAAGGCACAGAAAAATTGGAGAAAGAAAAAGGAGGTGAAAAAGGCAAGTGAGAGGTGGAGGTGGAGATGGTGGGAGTGTTTTGTCGAAGAAAGAAAAAAGTCTGATAATGAGATGGTGAACTCCTTATAAATCTTAGACAATGCTCATCTTTTTGAGATAGTTTTTGGGGTATGGGTTAGATCGAAGACATAATTCTACATGTTTGCTTGTTATTTTTATTTTGAACAAATAAATGATATTTGGTCATCTATTAATGTCAAATGTCAATAAAATAAAAAAGGTTTTTTTTGATAAAAAATGAAAGAAAAAAGTCATTTGGGATATGTCACATGTTTTTTTTACCGCATCAACATTTTGTGTTTAATAAATACATATTTTGAATATTTTAAGTGTTCAATAGATACTAGTGTTAGTTAAAGTGTTTAAGTGAATTATGCAAACAACTTTAAATGACGTCGATGATTGAAGTCTTTTTTTTTTTTAAAAATATACATGAATATACATAAATACATGTATACAGGGATCCACAAACTATTTTTTTTATCAAACGGAATTATCTTATTTATTTATATAAAGATCAGTTTGCCTCACTGAGGGTATATTGTTGGCAATCTAAAGATGCCAGTTCGAGGTTTTTATAGTTATACAAAACCAATATAAAATGTCCATAGGCCACATTTCGGCCAGCATAGGATTCATAAGTAGTTATTTTCCTACGATAAGAAGTACGTGCAGAGTCTGACAGAATTAGATTTTGAACAAACTCCGTAGCCGTCACAAAAACTTTCAAATCACCAAATCCTCCATTTTTTGCGCCCTCTTTAGCCATGCAGTCAGCTGGTTGGTTCTGCTTCCTGAACGCGTGGCGCAATCCCCATACTGCTATCTTGCTTAACAAGTACCTACATTCAAAGATCAAGTTATCATAAATCGGTTTACCTGTCAGGATGCAGTCCAATGCTTCGAGTGCGTCTGATCCAATTCCTAGCCTCGTTATTTGGTGTTGGACAACCAATTGTAGCCCACATTTTATGGCTTTCAGTTCGGCCTCCAAAGGTGTGGTGAGGATGAGTGCTTGGTAATATCCAAAGATCCAATTGTCGTGCTCATTCCTGAAGATTCCACCGAGTCCTCCATCCTCGGGGTTGGTTTTAACCGCCCCATTTGTATTCAATTTTGTCATACCATCCTTGGGGGGGGGGAGATCCATGTCACTTGTATAAAAACTGCAGGTTGTGTCCCTATTGTCTTGGAAGTTGCCATTGCTACATACTCCACTGCAAGGCCGTAGGTATGTTCGAAGTTGACCGGGTTTGACTTGTATTCAAAGAGATTGGTATTTTTATTTTTCCAAATCTGCCAGAGGCAAAAAGGAAGAAAAGTATCCCATGTCACCATCGTGGAGTAGTAATTGCCTTTAATCTTTTTCCAACAATCCATCCACGATGTCGAGTCAAGCGTTCTACCATCAATGATGTTTCACAACCGTCCATTTAGATTGACTTCTCTCCAGAAATCTGTGGCAATGTGGCATTTGAAGAAGATATGGGTGATATCTTCCTATTATGATGGCCACAAGTGGGGAAAGACGGATTAACGTTCATCCCAAGGGTATGAAGCCTGTGATTGGTTTTGATTCTCTTATGGAGAAGCAACCAAAGGAAGTGTTTGATCTTGTTTGGTATATGGGCTCTCCAAATTGAAGTGAACTCTTTCTTGACCTCCGAGGTGTCTTCCTCATCACTTTTGCTAATTAAAAACTTGTAGGTCGAGGCAGTTGTAAAGACTCCATTCGGCGACAAACCCCAAACCACTCTATCCTTGGTGTTTGCAGTGTCAGGGATAGTGGCATCCCTGATGATTTGTTGCACCTCCGGAGGGAGGACAACAGACAGCCTATCCAAATTTCAAGTATTATGTCTTCTGAGGTCGGCCACCATAAGGTTGTATTCTTCCTCCCTGAGTGGCCCCTGAATGCAATCTCTGAGACAAGAGAAGTGAGGCAGCCAGTTGTCAGTGGACTTTGATGTACATATGGGAACACAAAGGATCTTGAGCTAGAAGATTTGGTGGGATATCAAAAACTAATTAGAAAGCTAATTTATCTGACTATTACTAGATCAGACAGGTCTTTTAAAATCCAGGTTATATCGATTTACCACTCAATTTTTTCCCTTGAACAAGAATGTGAAATCGAGTTTTTGAAATCACGCATGAATTTTAAGATATATGGAAATTACGATTATAGGGCATTCCAAAGCACATGAGGGGTGTTTCATCAGGACTGACTCAAGAGTAGGAAACTCAACATCATCAAACTTAACTCACACGAGGTGGTAGATGCACCTTTTAAAGATTAGCTTTCTAGCTCGAAGGTAAGAAATATACCTGCCCTTAGGTGCAATAGAATCTCCCCTCCATTATATGACAGGCTCATTTGGAAATTGAAATTTGATGGTTCAGGTTCTACAATCGACAGAGGCGTAACAGGCATGAAGCCAGTCCATACCAAGGATAACATCAAATTCAACAATCTCTAACTCAATCAAATCAACAAGAGTTGGTAGATAGTCACTACACAATCCCTATAGACTCTCTTGGCTATGATAGACTTACAAACATGAGTAGAAATAGGGAAAGACTCAAGTAAATATTCTGGATAAAACTCAAATTTTCTAGCCACATATGGCGTCACAAAGGACACAGTTGCCCCTGGATCAAGCAAAGTATAAAAATCGAAGGTAAAGACTCAAAGCATACCCATCACGGCATCTGGGTATAGACGATTCGTTCCTTCGCCTGTCCCTGGTGTAGCAACTCTCTGGTTATATTTGGTTGGTGGAACTATAGTAGAAGACTGTGCCCTATTGCCCTAAAGTGGGGATTCTCTCAAAAAGTGACTTGTCTGGCAAAACTTGTAGCAATCATTTCCTCCCTCTTTGCATTCTCCCAAATGCATCCTGCCAAACCTTCTACAAGTTGGTTTTCCCTTCGAGCCAAGGGTCACACTGGCCTGCGAACCCTGCGCTCTAAAGTTTGACTGACCTTGGGATATTTGATCATATCTGTTATTTGGAGTCGACGTGCTGGTTGATGATGGTGCATACCCTGAACGCCTCTTCTGAAAGTAAGACCTATCTCCCTTATCCTGCTTGTGCTAGCTGGGCTTGTGCCATGTTGACTTGGCTTTCTTTATCAAATGTTCTTCTATGTGTTTCTTTTTATCCTCCTCAGTCTGCTGGGCATAAACCATGATTCTAGAGATATCTATACTTGGGATCAGCAATGCTACCTTGCACTCCCTCTTTACATGTTTACCCAACCCAGACACGAATTTTCTTATCCTTGGTCTCATATCCTGGATCATCTTTGTAGCATACCTGTACAACTTAATGAACTTGAGGTTGTACTCTTTGACAGTCAACCCCTCTTGCTTCAGGTTCATGAAATCCTCAACCTTTTCCTACCTCAACTCTTGGGGAAAGATGTGATCGAGGAAAGCACTCTCAAACTCACTTCTCTCAGCAGGCTCAGCATCCAGTGCTCGACTAACTTCCCATTAGTTATACTAGACATTTGTCACATCCTTAAGTTGATAAGAGGTAAGTTCAACTCCCTCAACCTCAGTAGCATGCATAGCCCTTAAGACCTTGCACATCTCATCGATGAAGTTCTTTAGGTCCTCCTCAACCTTCGACCCTGCATAGAATAGTAAGTTCATCGTCAAGAAATCCCTGAGCTTGGTTGCAGCAGTGTGCTATTAGAAGCTAAAGCTAGGAGCCTGTGGACCTCAGCTGCTATTCTGGGAGGCCACTAGCTAGTTGAGTATAGTGATGGCTCCCTTGAAGTCTGCCTCTGAGGTGGGGGCTGGTTGGGCAAGAGGAGCCTGTGGAACCCTAGTGGCTTTGGCAGGTCGACCTCGTCCTCTCGTCCTTGTCTGAGTAGGGACCTCAGGTGGGGAATTCTCAATATTTAGGGGTGAGGCATATCATTGGGCAGCAGTACGTTTAGGAGGCATGATCTACAAATGCGTAACACACTAGTTAGAAAAGAATTTTGATAAAGTCAAACTCTATCACACGAACTTAAAATACAAAAGAAGTGTAACCATTCCTAATGTCCTATAGCCTCCTGCTTATGAAGTGTGGTGCACAACATACCCATAAATAAGACTCTAGTAGATATACCTTCATAGACTCCCAAGAACACTTGAACTCTATGTTCTGATACCAAATTTGTCACGTCCTGGGTGAGTACCCTCTACGTGGCCAGTACTTGAAGAACCATTGTTGATTCCCCAAGAGAACCACCTGGCCTCATTGTCACATCTTACTCAACAACGGAAGAATACTCAATAAAAGCATCAAAGGAAAGATAAAGATATTATAAAATAATCTCCAAAATACACCAAGTTTTAAAGGTGAACTACTCAACGATACTCTACTGAAGGTCTATGAAGCCTGTACCTCTAAACATCTAGATAGTACCATGACAAGCCATGGCTACCCAACTTAGAGAAAATAGAAATAAATAATGAAATGAAAGAAAGGCTCCTCGGATGGCAAGGAGGGCTCACCAACTCTAGAACTCAGGAACTCTAAACCTCAATGATGTGCCTGTTGAGGTCCTCTATCACCTGTGTCTACATCATTAATGATGCAGGCCCAAACTGGTGTTAGTACATGAAATATACTGGTATTGAAAATAGCTCAAGAAAACAGATGAGGCTCAGACTCAATCAACTAACTAGACTCAAGACCTAACTTATCCACCTCATGACTCAATTCAGATAAATGATACAAGTTTAAAATTTTGAAAACCATGCTTTAGGATTTGACTCAATGTTTAATGCAACTTAGTTCAAAAATCATGATATGTTAACTCAAGTGTTGCTTGGAAGTTTTTCTAACCGACATAACTCTCCACCACCGTGAGTTTTGGTGATGCATAACGATGCCGACGTCGTTGCCACGCCCGTCCTAAACTTGCCAAGGTAAAGGACATCAACTTCTTCCTCTCTTTTTTGGATCCTAACATAGTGTCCATCTATTGGGACATGGGCTGTCAGAGTTAACTGTACGACCATCCTATGCTGACAACGTAGTTTTGGGTGATTCCTCTTACCCAACTTGGTGTTCAATATTCCTTCCAAGACTAAAATATGCTCATGAATATCAACTCAAACTCATCTCAAATCATCTCAACATCAACTTTCTCAAAATAACTCTGTAACTCAGAATTGGAACTCAATGCAATGCAACTTAAGACTCTGACTCACAGCATGCAAGATTCTCACTAATTACGGTCAAGTAACATCATATCATCCATGCTCAACACATAATATGTAATAGATATTCTCACATGCATATGCGAAACTAGAAAATAAAATTCTCAGGCTCAGTTTACTCAGTTTAGGAAATTAGCTTCTTCATTCAGTTAGCATGCAAGGAAAGAAATCAGTTTTAGGGCTATGATATCAAACATACGAGTAATATTCCTATTTCCTAATACTAAAAATGCGACTCATCAATTTATTCAAGTACTTTCATGCGGACTCAAACATGTATACGAAGTTAGAACTCAAGATCACAGGATTTACATTATTCGATAACTTAACTCAAGTAGATGAAGGACGCGTGGATGAACACAATCCAATGTTTTAGGTAGCCTTAGATACCTAGAATTGAAGAATGACCTAATTCCTGACAAAGACTCGACCCCAACCTCAGGAACCCTCGCTTCTTCTCTTCTTCTCTCAAGAATTTTAATCTAAGTTATGCGTAAGAGGCTTTAGAATTATTTTAAAAAACCCTTTTCGACTAAAAACAACCTATTTAATCATGGTTTAAGTTTAGGAGAGGTTGGGAAAGGTCTAGAATACTCCTCACGAAATAAAAGAAAAAGTTCACTTTGGAAAACGTCGCGGAGCCTGTCACTTTTGGGTGATTTTCACCAAAAATTCTCCGAAGGAGTTTTTCAATCCCGTAGAAATTTTTGGGACAAAATTAAGTGTTGGTTCGCAGCAGGTGTGTGTCGCACATTGTCGCGCACCCTCACTGGTTTTCATTTTCACATCGAAAAATTATTTTTTAATTCGATTGCTCCAAAAATTAACCGAGACCACTTCCCCGCTCAATTTTTCATGTTGGTCGCATATTCGGACTCGAATTTGGCATCGGGGCATGGGAAGATACATTATGCGCACATCTCTCATCTAGGAGTATTTTGATAATTTTATTGGACGTTACATTTTATGAGATGAAAGCATGATATTTATCCATCCAATTAATTCTGAGTACCTTTCAAAGTCAATTTTGTTATGAAATAATAATAAAATAGTAAGACAATAAGACAAGACATATATAATCAAGGAAGCTTGGGTGGTGGGATGGGTTAGGAAGTGGGAAGGGGGATAGATTTTTTTTCTCTTTAGAATTGATATACAATTGAAATGAAATGACTTTTTAATTATGAAGAAATTAAAGTTGCTGCAAAACTATTTGTAAGCTGCTAATAGAAATCTATTTATAAGTTGTTCATACGAATTTGCTTCCAAAGTTACTTGTAAGTTGCTTGTAAGAATAATAAATGAACATTCATGATTAAATATATTTATAATGATTTTTATATTAATTCTTTTTGCGTGAAAGCAAATAAAAAGTATCATCTTCATTCTATTATGACGTTATCTCCATTAAATTTCTCATTCCTATGATGTTATCACTTGTATCTTCCAATCATCTAAGATCTAATTTAATAGTTATTCATATATTCATTAATTTTTTACATTCTAACATTTCAAGGTTGATATTGTACACTTACCTTCACACCCATTCAATCATGAGGAAATGACGATTCATTAAAAAAAAAATCTGAAGTAATATGCAGACAGTCAGTTATGTAGATGATGTAATACACGAGGATATGATCTTTTTTTTCGAAGTATGAGCTATTTTAGTTTTTCTAGATATTTTCTTAGATAATTTTTTTTTTTAAATTTTAAATAGATAAGTTGAACTTCTTCAAATCATGATGATACATTAAGAGTGTCGTTTAATGTGCTTTTTGACGTCATCTGTTAGAGATAATATTATTTTTTTTTTGTTGAGTGAGGTGGTGGGTGTATGGGTTATCTTTAATCGTTTGAAGGGTAAAAAAATGTATTACTTTGATAATACGTATTTTTTTTTTTAAAAAAAATGATGTAGCAATGTTTTTAAAAAGAATAATTAAAATTCTCTCTCAATAATTTTAATCATTTTATTAAGGGTAGAAGGTTTCAAAATCCAACTTCAAAAAAAAAAAAAAAAAACGGTACAATAAAATTTAAAAACCTCAATCATCTCAATTAAACTTCTCTAAGTTTAAATTTTGAATTTAAACTAAGATTCCTTCGACTTAGTTACTATTATTCAATTAAGAAGGAACAAAGTAATTTTCGACAATAATGGTGATACGCGAACTAATGAAAATAATTTTTGAACATGTGAAAAGTACCAGTGAAAAATATCTTGTTGAAAATGTTCGATGAATTTTTGTTGGAATTGTGAGCTTAAAATTTATTTCCTCTTCCAAAAGCTTGAGGTAGGCCTCGTAGTTCTCTAAAGAGCAACATATTTCTTTTTGTGATATGTCGAAACACTTTGTAAAAAAAGAAACAAGAAAAAGTCAACACTTTGCTTTAACTTTTTCTTTCAGTTGATAATAATTGTAAAAGGGGGTAAAGATAGAAGGATGTGGTGCAGCGGATGAGATTATTTCTCCTTTAATTAAATATTTTGAGTTCAAACCTCATAAATAAAAAATTCTTGATAGAAAGTGCTTCCCTCGAAAGAGGCCCCGTTCATTAAAAAAAAAAAAACATTTTACAAGTAAGAGGGACAAAAGCAAAAAGCAAAAAGCCAAAAAAAAAAAAAAAAGAGAGGAGAATTTAAAAGCTATATCACTTTTTCCTGTGTCAAATGCTTTGCTTAAATTTTCTTAGTTGATATTTGTAAGAGAGCTGGGAAAGAAGCAACAAGACGGGAGAATCTAAAAACAAAATAATTATTAAAAATTCAATTATCAATGAGTATTATTTTCTACTTTAAAAATAAAAATTATTTTTTTAAAAAAATTTCATAATAAAACATGAAATGAAACGTCCACTTAATTATTTGTAAAAAAACAAGAAAAAAAGTTCATGCTAGCCCTCGCTGGAAACTCGTACTTTTCCGAAATCAAATTGTGAGCAATGACCAGCATCTCAATAAATCTCAATCCATCAAAATAATCATGAAATTTCCAGCCTCATCCAAGAATTTTCATCGTTTTTATTCGAATAGCACTGAAGGATGTGGTGCAACAAATGAATTGATTTCTCTCGTAATCAAAAGTCTCAAGTTCAACCTCTAAATATTAAAAATTATGAATAGGAAGTGCTTCTCCCGAATTGAATCCTACGTAATATGAATTTCAATTTATCAGTCCCCAATACTAATAATGAACATCGAATGAAAAATAAAAAAATATCCTTTATTTTTCCAAACATATTTTAAGCCTTTTAAGCTCTACAATAGTAGGGTTCTATATCAAAGTTTAAAAAACAAAAAAGATATAATTACATTCTCTTGTGGCCTATAAAATTACTTTACATAATTTAGTGAGTTCGGAACTTTTTTGAGCTATAAAAAGATAAAATTGACACAAATAAGACTTATTTTTAAACTGTAAATAAGATAGATATAGTGTAGTTTTTTTTCATTTTATAAAAAAAATTTGAACAACAGCCGCTAAAGCTGTTAATGTCTAGTTGTGATATAAAATAAAATATTTTCTTTCACTTTATAAAAAGGAAGTAATTTTTCACTTTATAATAAAGTGAAATTTTTTCTTTCACTTTATAAAAAAATCACTTTACTAAACTTTTCACTTTCTTCTTCCAATTTCATAGACTGATTAACCTAACAATTCTATCCCATATTTAAAAAGAAAAATTATATAAATACATAACTTATTTTATCAAAATCTTCAATATTTCCTACCATTTAAAAAAATTACAAAAATCTCATATTTTTACATTCTCTCTCCAAACGTATGATAACTACAATAAACTGTTTCACTCAATTTTGTTTCTACCCTATTATTACGCCTATTTTCCAGTCTAGACATCTAATCAATGTCAATCACTGATGAAGTACTCATCCGTTCTATAATTAACTCCAATTTCAAAATTAAGCCCTAAGATACTTCTTGAAAAACAAAGAGACTGCCTCTCTTCTTCTTTGTTCGAACAAGTTAATCTTTCAAAATCATTTCTTTGTATCAGTCAACCCATATTTATGAATTCTCTACCAATATTAGTCTTAGTATTGAGAGAAAAATATCTATAACTGGTGAAGTTGTAACACCTATTGACAGTGACAGTGACAATATTCATCAACTCGAAGTAGACCCAACAGGTGAAGTTGCAAATCATGTATGTGATTTCATTGAAGAGGTTTCTTCTGAAGAGATGAAAGAGATGAAAAATATAGGATCAAGTTCCAAATGTACAGACCAAAAATCACGATTTGTGTCTCAATACTAGTTTTTTAATATAATTATGTGGTAGATTGATACCTGTACTGTCAAGTATTAACAGACATTAATGTCAAATATTTTGATAGAGCATGTTTCATACTGAGTTTTCAATGTAATTTTGTAGTAGATTAATATTTATACTGTCAAATATCAATAAATAATCTATAAAACATAGAGCATGTTTGATGCTGGGTTTTCAATGTTATTCTATGGTTGATTGTACCTATACTGTCAAGCATCAACTGACATTAATGTGAAATAGTTTGATTTCATGATAACTATCTAATTTATTAAGTATTATAACTACTTCATACATATCTAAATGTCAGTTCTGATACTAGTCTTACATATTTGAAATAAGAATCAGTAAGTATATATAACATAGAGCATGTTTCAGTAAATATATATACCACAGAGCATATTTCATACTTATTTGAAACAAGAATCAGTAAATATATACAACATAGATCATGCATGTTAAATCATGATTTAATCTCGTATCAAGTTTATGTTGTGTTATTTGCTATAAGAATCAGTCATTTTGCTATATTTAGTTAATTAATTCATGCTCACATGGGACGATCTACATTATAAAGAACATTCCTAAACATAATTTAAAGTTTGGATCTTCATACAACTTGCTCTCTGTAGAAGATATGAAGTCTTTTATGAAAATATGAATTGGAGAAGGCTTCTGAAGGTTATGTCAGCGATAATGATGATCCACCCAGGCCCAAGGATGTTTTCTGTCCACCAGAAAGAGAAAAATTAGTTGTTCTTTCTTAGACTTCTAGCCTGATGTGATTTTTTTGTTTAAAAGTCTGGAAACTCCACCAACACTATCGAATAACTTTTGCGCACAACAACTGTTAATTTTTACATTACAATTAGCGTGACCTTTTATGACATGAAGTATGACTATTTTTGTTATGTTTTATCTGGATAGATATTTTAAATGTTTTTGGCACTTTTTCAGATTTTTTTTTAATGTTGAATAGCTATGTTAATGTTTTTGGTACTTTTCCAATTGATATTTGCAGTAACCATAAAGATTTCACTCTCTGTTTTTCCCATATGTTATTTAGCATTTAGATTTCTTTGCCTCATGATAAATGTATGCAACTGTTAAGTAAAATTTTACATACATGATATTTGAACCAAGCTTCAATGTAAATTTTTGATACTTGTTTCAAAAGTATTATTGACCGCTAACTCGAATATTTGTTTTGATGACTAAAACTTATCAAGTATCAAATAGTATATGATCACTTATCTGATACTTATTTCAATATTTGTTTAAATTAATAACTTAGTGAATTTAATTTAAGAATTTTCAAATCATTTCTTACAGTTTTTGAATTATTCATTAGCACTGAACCTATGACTTTAAAATGAAGAAACAAATTGTATATAGTCAAATATCAACATTATATACCTACATGTATGCATCTATTTACATTCAATCCCTTAACACATATCCAAAAATTTTCATCTAACTATTTATATTTGTTGCTCATCTTTTCATTTGCGCTTTTCTTCCTCCCTTTTCTCGCTCCCAGACAACCTTTTATGCTTTGGTGGAAGGATAACTTCATCTATAACATCTTTTGGCATAGACCAATCAGCCTTATCAGACACTGGGACCATTGGGACCTCATACGTATTTGCAAATTTTTTCGGTTTGTCATAATCAGACCAATATGGATGCATGTTGGTTACATTTTTGCCTTCATCCTTCAAACACAATCATCTGAGAAACATTTTAACACATACCTACAAAATTTCTTTACTTGAGTTATTAAAATTAAAAAAATATTTCAAGTATCTAACAATGACTATTTATAGTCCTTCATACTATTCTGTGACTCCTCAATATTTAAATTCTACAAATTATACAAAAAATAGAGAAATCAAAACCAATAATGCCAATTGAGAGGAAGAATGCTCAAAAGAATAACATTGTAATTTGTTTGTTTTTCCCAATGCTTTTAGCAAACATTACCCTTTTTTTAAAATTTGCAAACATGTATCACACTGTTTAGACTTATTTGGTACTTCTAAAAAGCATTGTCAATGAAGTATTAGTTCATAGGAAAACATTATAAATCAAGTATTAAATATCACTTTGTTTTGAAGCACACACAATCAAGTATTAATTAATATCATAAAACACATAATTGTTAAGTATTTAGTCTATGCAATTATAATCATGTACAACATACGTAAATCAGGTATCATTTATACACATGATCAACAATACATTCAAGTATCAAATATACCAAATAAATTCAATTAAATTCAAGTATCAATTACAATCATAAAAGAAAAAATAAAAAAAAATCATGCATCATACGTACCTTTTGTTTTCGACTAAGCAATCAGTTGATGAAATTAAGTGTACTCTTGAACAAGAACTACCTAATTTGCATGGATATCAGGATGATGATGATTTTGACACAGATTTCCTCTCAGATTCAGAGGAAACCATCTTCACTGACCACGATGTTGCAAAGTGGAGGATTTATCAACCTATAACTTAACACTCATGTCGTTGTAGATTGAAATAGGAGACGAATTACATTCAATCGTATCGAATCTCGATTTTTTTCCTTTATTGACCGATCCTTAACTCAACAACAATCGTAGATCTATAAGTTTAACAAAGAAAATATTATCTCCTACAATAATTCCATCACTTTTGTATCAATTATACAATATATTTGATTTTCAGATTTCTGAACGTCGGATCAAGATTGAGACATTCATAATGGATTAATTATTTTTTTGGTGGAGGCGAAAACGAACTGGAAATATCAACAATGATATTTCATCATTTTTTTCAATTTTTGAATCCAATAGGTTGTTACGAATTTTTTGGGAATGATTTAAGCAAATAGATCTATTTAGCGGTAATTAAGGGATCTCCACTTAATTATTAGATTTTTCCCTTAAGTAATGTAACGGATTCAAAACTAATAAAGGTATCATTCACTAATTCTAAGTATCAACGGACGTAGGAAAAGTTGAGATTTTTAGTAATTTCTGAAAGAGTCGGGAAAAATAAAAATTATGACTAGACAATATGTCATTTATAAAATTTATACTATTAAAAATTCAAAGCTTGATTCAAAGGTCGGCCTTAAATTTTAATTTATATAAAATGACTCATTTAGATTGTATTTCATGTCAAAAAAAAATGCAGAAAAAATATGTTTAAATAATGAAAATATTTTTTGCAAAAATTATAACCAAATATAATTTGATCTTCAACTGTAACACCCTGTAAGATTATCAAAATGCCCCAAAAATATAATCGCGCGCGCAACGCATCTTCCAAAGCTCCGATTGAAAATCTGAGACTGAATTTGCGATCAATGCAGAAAATCGCGTGGGAAAAAGGTCTCGACCCAATTTAAGAGCAATCGAAGCAAAAAATAATTTTTGTTAATTAATGCGAAAACAATGTCTGTTCGCGCCCCTGGAGCGACGTGAAGGGGGCGCGGAGTAAGACTTTGTTGTTTTCTTAAAATTTTAGACGAAACTCGAAATTTCGAAAAAAGGCAAAAATATGTTGGTTCGTGCCCCTGGTGTGTCTCGGACCAGTATGCAAGATTTCAAAATTTTTCTTTTAATTCGGGAAGGGCCTTTTGGTCATTCTCCACCCTATCCTAAGTCCTAAAACGTGTTTGAAAAGTCGTTTATATCGATTGAGGGTCCCAAAAATCCAATTTCTCTTTAAGTTTTACACAAGAAGTCTTGGAGAGGGGAGACAGAAAGCTCCGAGGGTGAGAGTTTGAGTACAAGTTCTTCGAAGAGTCGGTAATTCACCATCCCAGGTATGTAAAGGCTATCCAAATCATGGGATCGTTATCCCATGTGCCCCCATGATTGAATTAGGTTGATAGTTGATAGATGATAGGTTAATGTTACAATTTTCTTAAATGTTATCTTGAGAACTTCTATTATTCTACATGTACTTTCGTAAGTAGATGACCATCATAAAAAAATTATGCATTCAACTAATTTATTGAGCTATTGTTATACTATGTATGTTTAACTGTTAAAGAATCCATGAATAAAGCTTGAGTTTAATGTCTAGAGCCCGGATGTCTTATGTATGCATGATTGATATGGTCTGGGTCTTGACTAAGTGAATACAGATGATAATGTTATTGAAGTTAATGAGTGTGAGTCCCTTAGAGTCTTTAAGAGGTCACACATGAATTATAAAGAATGGTCATAATATTCCTGAGTTGAGAGATGATGATATAAAATGATATCTTGTCCAAAAGAGACTAAACGATGAGAAAACTTTAATGTTGATGTTTATGAGCATGTTGAGTTTTGGGAGGAGTATTGAGCACCAAAAATGGGTGAGAGTGAGTCCCACTCACACTCGTTAACTACGTGGCCAGCGTAGTAGAGGATTGGACCGTGAGAATGGATGTTTCCTTAGTCCCAAAAGGGGACTTGATGTTATTATAAACCCACAGATGTATGCCCTTCTACCCCGGCAAGTACTGGGTGAATGCCGCAATGACAACGCTTCGTTGTACCATCACCGGCTCATAGGTGATGGGTGTAGGTCCAAGAAACTTCCAGATAGGTCCCATGTTGATAACTCTGAGTTGATATGACTATTTGATGTCTTGATGGATAGTGAGGTGATAGAGTCCTATTTCCTACTCTGAGTTGAGGATGAGTGATTGATGAGCTGAAAATATTGTATACTGTTTATTTTAGCCCATTTTACATACAGTACATTCCACGTACTAACACCCCTTTGGCGCTGCATCATTTTATGATACAAATTCTGTAGACAGGGGACTTCAGCAGGCGAACCGTTGAGGTCTATAGTTCCGTGATCCAAACATGGTGAGTCCTCCCTTTCTTTGGGGGGACATATTTATCTTTCATTTATTTCAAATTATTTCATTGGACTGTGGTAGCCATGAACTATCATGGTACTTTCTTAGAGGTTAGCTATAGAGGCTTCATAGACATGGATAGTTGATAGTTGATGTTGGGATTGTTTCCCCATTTTTTTATTGTTATTGAGTTATTCTTTTATTTCGTGCTCTTTATGATGGATTGAGGTGATAGCCCATTGACAGTTAGTTATTCCTTCATTATTTTCCACCATAGAATTAATTGAACGAATATAATGAGACTAGGTGGTTTGCTTGGGGCTAGCAATAGTCTCTAAGTACTAGTTACACCTAGGGTACCCTCCTGGTGTATAACAAACTTGGTATCAGAACACATAGTTCAAGTGTTCTAGGGAGTCTATGAAGCCGTGTCTAGTAGAGTCTTGTTTATGGGTGTGTTGTGCACCACACTTCATAAGCAGGAGGCTATAGGACATTAGAAACAGTTACCATTATTTGATGATGTAAATTCGTGCTATAGAGTTTAACTCTATGGAAATTTCACTTTTACTCGTGCATTATATGGTTACAGAAAATGCCGCCAAAGAGAACAGTTGCTCAAAGAGATATCACAGCCCCAGCTGCTGAGGACGCCCAAACTTTGGCCCCAGTTCAAATGGAGACGAGAAGACGAGAATGCCTTGCTAGCACTGTTGAGGTCCCACAGGCACCCCCTACTTAGCCCTAGCCAGCTCTTACTACCGAGGCAGAGTTTAGGGGAGCCATCACTATGCTGACTCAGTTGGTGGCCTCCCAAGTAAATACCCAAGGTCCTCAAGCTCCCAATTCTAGCTCACAGGAGCCCTCAGCTGCCACCAGACAGAGACTTCATGATGATGAATCCACCAGTGTATACGGGATCGAAAGTAGAAGTACACCCAAAAACTTCATTGATGAGATGTATAAGTTTCTGAAAGCGATGCATGCTGATGAGCTTGAGGGAGTGGAACTTACTTCCTACCAATTGAAGGATGTTGCTAACGTATGGTATAATCAGTGGGAGGAGAGTAGGGGTGAGAATGCGGAGCTTGCAGCATGGAAGGGGTTTCATACTGCCTCCCTTAACCACTTTTTCCTCAAGAGTTGAGGGAGGCGAAGGTGGATGAGTTCATGAACCTGAATCAAGGAGGAACGACGGTGAAAGAGTATAATCTCACGTTTACTAAGCTATCCAGGTATGCTCCGGAGATGGTCCAATATATAAGGGCCAGGATGAGAAAGTTTGTGTCTGGTCTGGGCAGGCATGTGTAGAAGGAGTGTAAGGCAGCCTCATTGATTCCAAGTATGGATATCTCCAGAATTATGGTGTACACCTAACAGACAGAGGAGGACAAGAAGAGAGATAGAGAAGAGTAGATGAATAGAAAGGCAAAGTTCGGAGGGCATGAGCCTAGCCAACAACGACAGAATAAGGGCGACAAGTCCTACTTCCAAAAGAGATCATCTTATCATGCACCTTTTGTAGCGAGTGCGCTCGTTCAGCCAAACAGGTATGATTAGAAGTCTTAGGGGTTCCAAAATTATCAGGCTCAAGGCGCCCAATCTCAGGCTAGTGTGACTCAGGGTCTGAAGGGAAAGCCATCCTGTGGCAATTTGGAAAGCTCCATCTGGATAGGTGTCATCTGGGCACAAATGTTTGTTTCCTATGTGGGCAGGCACATCACTTCTTGCATGAGTGCCCGAAGAGGAGACGAAGTGAAGAAAGCAGTAGGGCACAGTCCTATGCAGCACCCCCAGCTAGCAGTCAGCAGAGGAAAAATACATTGGGTACAAGAGGCGGGACGAACCGCCTTTATGCTATGAGTACTCAACAAGATTAGGAGGTTGCACCCGATATTGTCATGGGTATGCTTCGAGTCTTTACCTTTGATTGTTATGCATTGCTTGAGTCGGGTGCCACTTTATCTTTTGTGACCCTTTATATGGCTAGTAAGTTTGGGATTCTTCCAGAGTGGTTGCTTGAACCTTTTTATGTTTTCACTCCTACTGGCGATTCTGTCTTAGTTGAGAGAGTTTACAGGGATTTTGTAGTGTCTACTTATCATAGATATACCTTAGCTGACTTGGTAGAGTTGGAGATGGTTGATTTTGATGTGATTCTTAGCATGGATTGGTTGTATGCCTAATATGCTTTTGTTGACTATAGAACTCGGATTGTTAGGTTCCAATTCCCTAACGAGCTTGTTCTAGAGTGGAAATGGAGTCCTGTTGCCCCAAAGGACAAAATTATCTCTTATCTTAGAGCCAGAAAGTTGATCTCCAAGGGTTGTATTTACCACCTCATGCGAGATAAGTTTGAGGATGTTGAATCTTCTACTCTTGATTCTGTCCCAATTGTGAATGAGCTTCCTAAGGTGTTCCCTAATGATCTACCTAGAGTCCCTCTTTATAGGGAAATCGACTTTGAGATTGATGTCCTTCCCGAGACCAAACCCATTTCAATTCCACCTTATAGAATGACCCCTGCAGAGTTGAAAGAATTGAAAGAACAATTGAAAGACTTGCTAGAGAAAGGTTTCATAAGGCCTAGTGTCTCAACTTGGGGTGCTCCTGTCCTATTCGTGCGTAAGAAAGATGGGTCTCTCAGAATGTGTATAGACTATTGAAAGCTGAATAAGGTCATTATAAAGAACAAATACCCTTTTCCCAGGATAGATGATCTATTCAACCAACTTTAGGGGTGCTACCTGTTTCTTCAAGATAGATCTCAAATCGAGTTACCATCAGTTGATGGTGAGGGAAAGTGTTATTCCAAAGATAGCCTTTAGGAAACGGTATGACCACTTTGAGTTCTTGGTCATGTCCTTCAGGTTGACAAATGCACCTGCAACTTTCATGGATTTGATGAATAGGATATTCAGACCGTACCTTGACATGTTCATGATCGTGTTCATTGATGATATTCTGGTGTATTCTAAGGGTGAAAAGGAGCATAATAATCACCTCAGAGTGGTTTTGCAAATGCTCAAAGACCATGACTTATATGCAAAATTCTCAAAGTGTGAGTTTCGGCTCAAGTCAGTGACTTTCTTGGGCCATATTGTTTCCGGAGATGGTATTCGGGTAGATACCCAAAATATTGAGGTGGTTTAAAACTGGCCTAGACCAACTTCTCCGATAGAAATAAGAAGCTTTTTGGGTTTGGCAGGCTACTACCATTGATTTGTTGAGGGCTTCTCTTCCTTGTCAGCACCATGACTAAGCTACTCAGAAGAAACCCAAGTTTCGGTGGTCTGAGGAATGTGAAAAGAGTTTCCAAGAGTTGAAGACTAGATTGACTACAGCCTCAGTGTTGAATTT
>JAABOM020016883.1:0-18901 GCA_011800125.2 Solanum clarkiae | reverse complement strand
TAGAATATAAATGGGCACATCTATCTAATCTCAAATAATAATATTAACAATATAATAGAAGGCTAGTAAAAGAACTAGCTCACAATCTTAACAATCAACATTCAACTCTAGTTCATGAAGCCTCTATTACTATCAGGTGGTGCCAATGAATGACCCATGACTACCTCAATCAAAATGAATCTAATAAATGTCTAACTCTAAAGCAAGATGAAAATAGCATATGAATCCTCCAAAGTAAGGGAGGCTCACCAATCAGCTAAACGTCCAAGATCCTCAATAATGAGCCTGTTGATGATCTCTAATCCTTGTATCTGTATTATAAAATGATGCAGCGTCGAGTGGCATTAGTACATAGAATATACGGCATGTAAAATAGCTGAATGAAACAAAAATAGGTAGAATAATATGATACAAATGGTCCTAATCCTCACCTACACTTGGCTACGTAGTTTGACGAGTGAGAGTTGGATTAACTCTTACTCTTTCAGTGCTCGATACTCCTCCCATGACTCAATGCTCATCAAATAATCCATCAAATCAAGTCAATCAAACTATCTTAATCAACTCATCTCAATAAACCTTGTAGAGGCTCTCATCATTCAGTCGGTCTCATAGAGACTCCAATCATACCATCAATTTCTCTCTCAATCAATAGCTCAAGGCATAGAACAATCATTAGGGAACAACCAAATAGACAAATCATTAGAGTTTATTTGAAAAAACTCATGGACCATTAATTAATATCAACCTATCATTATTCTCACATTCACAATCACAATCTCTATCAACATTCTCGATCAAGGCTCTAAACTCAATCCCTATCTTCATTCATGAATGCTTTAAATAATCAACATATACATTTTATGCAATATCTTATGAAAAATATTTAATTCAAGAGAACAAATTATGATGATCATCAACATATGAAAATATATGTAATTAATATAAATTTAAAGAAAAATCATCAAGAATCATGTATGTAGACTCATGAACCTTCAACTCTCATTCTAAGACCATCTATGGAGCACATGAGAGGACAATCGCATTCTTTTAGTTTAGCCTTACATACCTAAGATGAAGTTTTACCAATCAACCATCAAGAATTTCCTTGAATTCTTCAATCTACGCTTCCCTTTTATCCTCTCTCAAGCCCTAGTTTTCCAAATGTTTAGAAAATGACTTAAAATAGGATTTATGACCCTATTTATGCATCAAAATGACCCAATTTGATTTTTTTTTAGTTTAGGAGGGTTGAGAATTAACCGTAATGCCCTTCAAATTAAAAAGAAAAATTTCATCCAGAAAATGCCTAGTCCGCGATGCAAACCAAGCGCGGACATACGTAATTTTTTCTAAACATTTTTTGAATGATTTTCTAATTTCCATCAAAGAGAACTGAAAAAAATATGTGCAGTTACACGTCCCAGGCAGGTTGTACCTGGGGCACGCACCGACGATGGAATTCGTCTTAGATCGAAAAATTATTTTTCGATCCGATGGCTCTAAAATCCGAACGAGACCATTTCTCACTCAATTTTCCATGATGATTTTATATCCTGTCTTGGATTCACAAATGGAGCATGGAAAGATGCATTACGTGCACATCTCTATTGTAGGGGTATTTTGGTAATTTTATCGGGTGTTATAGTCAAGCCTTTCAAGTCTTGTTCTAGCACATTCGAGAATGAGTATTTCCAAGGGGGAGAAAATGTAAGGATTTGAATTCAGTATGACCTTTATGGTGCTTGGACTTTTTTTCCGAAAAGTTTTTACCAAGGTGACACTTTATGGGCACCTCCATGGGTCATGTGACTCACCACGGGCCATGTAGAGGGGCCTTGAAGTGACCCTTGGCCTTGTGTATCAATTGTGGGTCTTAACGTGGAGTTTAAGACCAAGGCACGCACCATATGAACCCCACACGGTCCGTGTGACACTTTATGGACCGTGTGAAGGCTTTTTTGAAGTGGCTTTGGCCTTGAAAACCACATTTGGCTAAGTCTTGGACCATATGAACCTCTCATGAATCGTGTGACCTCTAAAAGGGTCGTGAGCCCTCTGTATGGGCAATAGAGTAAAGATTTTGTAAGTATTGGAGCACCGTCTTAGAACTTTGTCAATGGAGAATTTTCCAAACTAAAGCCTCATAAAAGGCCACACAATCCATGTGACCACTAAGCTGGCCCTGAAGTGCTCTGTATGGGTGTTGGCGAGCAAATTTTCTAAGTACAGAATTACCATCTTGAACCTTCATCAGTGAAACATTTTTCTAAATGTTGGGTCACAAAAGGGGCTCTAAGTACTCAGAATTTTCAAGATTATTTATATTGTTTCTGGCCGTCATGGGCCCCTATGTTAAGCCAAGTTCAAAAGGATTTTCATTGGCTAAGTTTGATACAAGTACCGGTAGAAGGGTCAACTTTAAACAAGCATAACTTTTAGCACACTTTGAACTGGGTGGCCCACCATATTTCAGATGAAAGCCCTTTGAGTTAGCTTCACAAAACACTTGGTTTCACCTCATTCATATGTCAAATGAAGGAGTTATGATTGTTTTCGTAAGACCCTCTTGTGTAGTAGTGTCAAACGGATAGCTTGATGGGCAATGATGCCTTTGATGGGCCGTTTGGTTGGCTTGGGGTTGGAAAGGGCCATTTTTGGCCTAAGGCATGTGACATGGCTAGTGACACGGGTCGTGTGCCTTGCCATTGACTGTTTGGATGACTTGTGGGGTATGCAAGAGAGGAAAAGTATCTTGGAAGGGAGTTTTGGCTAAGGTTGGTGCCACGAGCACCTTTGATGGGCCACGGAAGCTCAGACGGCTCATGAGCCTGAGTCTTGGGGTGTCCTGGCCATATTTTCATGCCTAAGTGTGGTGCAATGGACCACTAAACAGACCGTCAAGCATCACACGGCCGGTGAAGTGGTCTGTCAAAGTGACGAGACGTGAAATTTTTCCAAGGGTTCCCAACTCCCATTTATTTTTATAAGTACCTTTTGACGGGCACCCCACATGAACGGTGGAGTGCCACACGGCTAGTCAAACCTGCAGTGAGGGAACACTTTGTGAAATTTTCCATCTGTTCACTAATGACATTTTCGTAAATTGTAATCACTCTAATGACCTTTTTAGACTTCCAATGCCATCTTAACCTCACCTAAAGACCTAAACCCTATTCCAAAGGATCAAATACACTCTCAATTCTCTCAATAGCCTCCACTAAGACACCAATACCTATTTCAAGAAAACTCAAGAACAAGTTTAGATTCCAAGACCCACTTCCAAGCTTCTATTCTTTCTCAACACAATTTCAATGAACTTAAAGTCTAAGGTATGCAGGTTGATCCTTGATCCCTTCCAATCAAGGAGACCCAAAGTCTATTTTCAAGAAAACCTACATGGATTTTGCTTACTTTAATTTGGGGTTTTGCATATTATGACTCCTAAAAATTCTATTGGTGCATGGATAGTGTTTATTTGATGATTATAATGCGATTTAAACTATTATATGAGGATTTACTTTGGATTTATGAAATTATAAGTATGTATGTTCCCTTTTTGAATTATTTATGCATGAGTAATTACACTATGGATTTAAATATGGATTTAATTATGTTTTCACTTCAATTTCATATTATAAATGTTGATTTTGGATTGAGTTTTAATTATCCATGTCATTCCCTCATTGTTCATAACATATGCATTCATGTATATATATTATTTTGAGAAATTATGTTCTGGATTAAGTCCAATAT
Organism: Solanum clarkiae; assembly: GCA_011800125.2. Lineage (NCBI taxonomy): Eukaryota > Viridiplantae > Streptophyta > Magnoliopsida > Solanales > Solanaceae > Solanum > Solanum clarkiae. Next base: position 15,145 of record JAABOM020016883.1, on the reverse strand, counting down.
TGTTTTATGGTATTATTTTGATAAAATATTGGTTATGACAATATCGTGGTCACATATATGTCTTTCATTTGGCTCTTTGAGCATTTTGGGTGCTTGTACCATTTTGTATATAAATGGGCTATTCCGATACATGAGTATATAGACTATGAAATTATGCTTTAGCCTTTAATCCTAAGAATGCATCGAAATAATTTCAAAAATGACTATTTCCTCTTTGAAAGTATGTATATGTGTGTGTGTGTGCATGTATTTTTGTTGGATGACGACTTAGCAGCGATGGATGGAGGGTTTGCTCTCTTTCCTTGAACTATGTGCCTCTAGCATAGGTTTCCTTTTCGAAATAGGAGTTGTCTCATAAGGAACGATGCCTCTAAAATGGGAGTTATCCCCTAAGAAGAAGAAATACTTTGATTCGGGATTTGTGAAAATTCTATCCGAAATGGGAGTTGTCTTGTAAGGAAGGTTACTTCATGCAAAATGGTAGTTATCCCATAAGGTGATGTATGGTCTACCCTTGGCAAGTAGACCACCTCTTTATCGATGAGGGGATTTCATCTGGATTCCAAGTAATAACTCGTTTGGTCTTACATATGTCGGTTAAGGTCACATCCCCATCATATATGAGCATCATTTGCATTTGATGCATCATGAACTTCATAGCATTTTATTATATTACCTTTCATGATATTAATTCTTTCTATATTATCTGCCCTTCTCATCTGACATTGATATGCAGGATTTGGTAAGTTACATGCATCACACCCCGCATACTTAGTACATTCAAGCGTATTAACACATACTCTTGCCCACATGACTTTACCATGTAGGAACCGAGGACTTTGATTATCCATCGTCCAATGCTTAGCATGGATTCCAGTTTTGCTTGTAGTGGTGACTCCTATCTTTCACGAAAGGACCACCATCCATCCATCTATGCTACCTCTTTCATTTTTTTTTTGTAATTGAGGGTGAACCCAGGGTATTTCGTGGCTCCCGACCCATCTATGTAAAGGTATTATTGGAAACCTTATAAACCTCTTTATGATATATGTTATGAGTTATGGTTAAGTCTATGTGATGTATTTGGTTATATTTGAGTATTGATATGTGACTTGACCTTATGTTGATGGAAAGATCCTAAGTCCCGAAATTGCCCCCATAGTGTGAGTCCTAGGCACCCGCCCCTTAGTACTTATGTGCCATGTGTTAGGTAAATTCATGTTAACCCTTTCCCCATGATACCCCCATATTGTGAGTCATACTTTCCCATCTCTAAGAACTATGTGTTGATTGTTGATTACGCTTTCTAACTAATGATGCGAGTTTTGGTATCTTGAAGCTTGTTTGGAGACTCTCGGGTTCTCATACGCCGTGTCACATCTAGACCCTATGTCTGTGTCATGATAAAAATGGTATCAGAGACCTAGGTTTGTAAATGATCCTCGAAGTTCATTATACCACGTTAAGTAGAGTCCTAATCATGGGTGTGAAGTGCACCACACCTATGAGAGGGAGGCTACGACAACGTTCTAGGAATTACCTCACTTTTTCATGTCTTATGTTGTGCTGAAAATTGTTGGCTTAGCTTTTTACCCTTGATGGTATCCTTGCTTTGATTCAGAAGATGCCTCATGGTAGACCTGCCAGACCAGCCCCAGCTAATGAGGTCAAGCACCTCAAGGGCCTCGGGATAAGCCTGTCACTCAGGGTGAGTTCTGTACGGCCTTTTCCATGCTCTCCCAAGTGGTGAATACTTAGGCTAGGCAGGATAACCTTCCTCAGGATTCCATTCCAGCTTCTAAAGTGAGAGATTTCACTTGGAAGAATCCTCCAGAGTTCTTTGGGTCTAAGGCTGACGAGGATACTCAAGAGTTCCTTGATGAGCTCTCGAAGGTATTGAATGTCATGGGTATCAGTTCTGAGGAGAGGGTTGATCTAGCTGCCTATCAGTTGAAGGATGTAGCAAAGGTGTGGTATACTCAGTGGTCTATGGAGAGAGTTTGTGGTGATGTTGTTAATTGGGAAGAGTTCAAGCTTGCTTTTCTGGATCGTTTCTTCCCACTTGAGATTAAGGAAGCCAATATGACTGAGTTTATCAACCTTAGGCAGGGTAATATGAGCATGAGAGATTATTCCCTCAAGTTCACTAAGCTCCCCAAGTATGCTCCGACACTTGTGGTTGATCCTCGTGCAAGAATGCACAAGTTCGTCTTTGGTGTTTCTGATTTGCTTGTTGAAGAATATCGTATGACCATGCTTAATCGGGTATGGAAATCTCTATACTTATGGTTTATGCCAAACAGATCGAAGGGGAAAAGCTCAAATGGAGAAGGATGCATGATCCTAAGAGGGCCCGTTTTGATGGTGGGTTCTCCGACTCTCGGAGTGGTGGTTTTGGCCGATTCCAACAATGCCAAGGTTCAGGTACTCAGGTTTCTAATGCTAAGGTGACTCCTCCTAAGGCATCGGTTGGTGGTGGTTAGGGGTACCCTGTGTGTACCAGGTGTAGAAAGCACCACACAGGTCCTTATTAGAGAGAATTGGGTGTTTGTTTCGGGTGTGGTGATAAGAATCACAAAGTTGTCGATTGTCCCAAGAAACTTCAGAAAAGGTTAAGGTGGCCCAAGGTGGACAAGGTTAGCCAAGGGTTCCTCAGGGTGTCGCTCCATGAAACAATAGGTTTTATGCTCTTCATGAGCGTCAGGAAGTTAAGGAGGCTCCAGATGTTATGATGGGTACGTTAAAAGTCTTTGATTTGGATGCCTATCCTTTGTTTCATTCGGGTGCAAACTTGTCTTTTGTGACCCCTCTGTCGGCTATTAAATTTGGTTTGAGACCAAAAATTTAAGGGAGCCTTACTCGGTTTATACTCCCGTGGGTAAATCTGTTGTTGCACATAGAGTCTATCATGGCTGTCTAGATTCTGTGTTGTATAAGGTATTCCCGTGTGATCTTGTGGAACTTGAAATGTATGATTTTGATGTGATTCTTGGAATGGATTGGTTGCATGTGTCATATACCTTTATAGATTATAGAACCCGGAAGGTCAAGTTCCAACCTCCCGGTGAGCCCGTATTTTAAAGGAAAGGAAGTGACTCTGCTATTAAAGGTCGATTTATTTCCTACCTTAAAGCTCGGAAGATGATTTCCAAGGGATGCATATATCACATTGTGAGAGTTAAAGATGTGGAGTTCGAATTGCCTACTCTCGAGTCTGTCTCGGTGGTGAATGAGTTTTCGGATGTGTTTCCCGAGGACTTGCCCGGTGTTTCTCCTGAAAGGGAGGTAGACTTTGGCATAGATCTTCTTCTTGATACTCAACCTATCTTTATTCCTTTCTATCGTATGGCACTGACTGAGTTGAAGGAATTGAAGGATCAGTTGAAATATTTGTTAGAGAAGAGTTTAATCAGGCCAATTATATCTCCATGGGGTGCTCCGGTGTTATTTGTAAGAAAGAGAGATGGATCCCTTCGGATGTGTATCGATTATAGGAAACTGAATAAGGTGACCATTAAAAATAAGTATCCATTGCCTAGGATCGATGACTTGTTTGACCAACTTCAAGGGGCTAGTCACTTTTTGAAGATTGACCTCTTTTCCAGGTATCATCAGTCAAAGTTTAGAGAATGTGACATTCCCAAGATGGCCTTTCGAATGAAGTATAGGCACTTTGATTTTATTGTGATATTGTTTGGCTTAACAAATACTTTGGCCATGTTCATGGATCTTATGAATCGAGCGTTCAAGCCTTTCCTTGATAGTTTTGTGGTTGTTTTCATTGATGATATTCTTATTTATTTCCAAAGTGAACGGGAGCATATGGCTCATTTGAGATCGGTTTTGCAAACCTTGAGAGAGAAGAAGTTGTATGCCAAATTTAGCAAGTGTGAGTTTTGGTTGGTGAAGTTGCTTTTCTGGGACATATGGTGTCCGGTGATGGTATTAAGGTGGATCCGAAGAAGACTGAAGTGGTAAAGTTGACTCCTTCGGACATTCGAAGCTTCCTTGGGTTAGCAGGCTATTATAGAAGGTTTGTTGAGGGGTTCTCATCTATTGCTTCTCCATTGAATAAATTAACTCAAAAGAAGGCTAAGTTTGTATGGTCGGATGAGTGTGAGAAGAGCTTTCAAATTTTAAAGGATTGACTTACATCGGCTCTGGTTTTGACTATACCAAATGGCATGGGCGGGTTCGTGGTATATTGTGATGCCTCTCAAATTGGGTTGGGTTGTGTACTTACGCAACATGATAAGGTGATAGCTTATGCATCAAGGCAATTGAAGTTACATGAGCGTAACTACCCAACTCATGACCTTGAGTTAGTGGCAGTGGTCTTTGCTTTTAAGATTTGGAGACACTATTTGTATGGGGTTCAAGTGGATGTTTTTACCGATCACAAGAGCTTGAAATATGTGTTTACTCAAAGGGACCTTAATTTGAGACAAAGGAGATGGTTGGAACTCCTAAAAGATTATGACATGAGTGTTCTATATCACCCCAGCAAGGCAAATGTGGTAACCGATGCTCTTAGTAGGCTATCCATGGGAAGTATGGCTCATATTGAGGAAGGCAAGAGGGTGTTAGCAAGTATGGCTCATATTGAGGAAGGCAAATGGGGCTGAATCCTCGGTTGTTGTTGATGTGAAGGCCAAGCAAGACCGAGACCCATCCTTGGTTGAATTGAAGAAATCGGTTGCCGAAAAGAATATTTCTCCCAAGGGGGAGATGGTATACTTCGGTATCAAGATCGGTTATGTGTTTCGGATGTGGATGATCTTAGGAAGGTGATCATGAGTGAAGCCCATAGTTCTCACTGTTCTATTCACCCAGGGTCCACTAACATGTATCGGGATTTGAAGGAGATGTATTGGTGGCATGGTATGAAGAGCGACATAGCCAAGTTTGCATCCAAATGCCAAATTGTCAACAAGTGAAGGTGGAGTATCAAAGGCCCGGTGGATTGGCTCAAGACATTGAGATTCCTACTTGGAAGTGGGATGACATAAATATGGACTTTGTGGTTGGGTTTCCTCGGACTCAGAAGCAATTTGATTCCATTTAGGTTATCATCGATCGGATGACTAAATCGGCTCATTTCTTACCGGTTAAGACTATTTTTTATGCTGAAGACTATGCGAAGTTGTACATTAGTGAATTGGTAAGGTTGCATGGTGTACCCAGATCTATCAATATCGGAATGAGGTACCCAATTTACCTCACACTTTTGGAAATCGTTTCAAAGGGGACTTGGTACTAAAGTCAAGTTGAGTACTGTCTTTGATCCCCAAACCGATGGACAAGCCGAGAGAACAATTCAAACCTTGGATGATATGTTGAGGGCTTGTGTGTTGGAGTTCAAAGGCAATTGGGATGGCCATCTTCTGCTCATCGAATTTGCTTATAATAATAGCTTCCATGCTAGTATTGGTATGGCACTGTTTGAGGCCTTGTATGGTAGAAGGTGTAGATCTTCGGTGGGATGGTTTGAATTGGGGGAAACGGCTTTGATCGGCCCAGATTTGGTAATGGAGGCTATGGAGAAAGTGAAGTTGATTAGAGAAAGGTTGAAGATGGCACAAAGTCCCCAAAAGTCCTATTCGGATGCTAGAAATAGGGATCTTGAATTCTAAGTTGGAGATTAGGTATTTGTGAAAGTCTCACCTATGAAGGGAGTGATGCATTTTGCCAAAAAGGGGAAGCTAAGTGCCTGGTATATAGGGACTTACAAAGTTATTGAAGGAATTGGTAATGTGGTATATAGAGTGGAGTTACCCCCGGATTTGAGCTCTATTCACTCGGTCTTCCATGTGTCCATGTTGAGAAAGATGGTTTGTGATCCTAGAACTATTGTGCCTTTGGAGGGCATTGAGGTGGAGGAGAATTTGTCTTATGAGGAGGTCCCAGTGGGAATTTTGGATAGACAAGTGAAATGGCTTCGTAATAAGGATGTGGCTTCGGTGAAGGTGCTTTGGAGGAACCAACATGTGGAGAGTGCTACATGGGAGGCGGAGTTGGACATGATGAAGCGATATACCTATCTTTTCCAATCTACTCAAGCCTAAGGTATTAGGTTCTTTCCTTCTCGTTAGTCCCAATTCTTTCTTTCTTGAGTCTCATGATATCGCATGCTTACATGTGTATTAGAATGGTTTTTATGAGGTTTTAAATGGTTTTATTTTTGCAATGAGATTTATGGCTTTGTAATTTCCAATGATGAAATATGCATGGTATCTTGCGTTTGAAAGTTTCATGTTTTCGCCCAAGCCTTTCAAGCCTTGTTCTTACACATTTGGGGACAAATGCTCCTAAGGGGGAGATGATATAAGGATCCAGAATTTCAAGCTTATTTATGTTATTTAAGGCTGTCGTGGGCCCCTATCTCAAGCCAAGTTCAAAGGGATTTGCATTGGCTAACTTTGACACAAGTACCTGTAGAAAGGTCAAATTTAAACAAGCATAACTTTTAGCACACTTGGAACTGGGTGGCCCGCTATATATCAAATGAAAGCCCATTGAGTTAGCTTCGCAACGCATTTGGTTTCACCTCATTCTAATATCCGATGAAGGAGTTATGATCGCTCTTTTGAGACTCTCTTGTGGAATGGTGTCAAATGGACAGCTTGATGGCCAGTGATGCCTTTGACGGGCCATTTGAATGTCTTGGGGATGGAAAGGGACATTTTTGGCCAAAGGCTTATGACACGGCTAGTAACGCGGGCCGTGTGCATCGCCACTGACCTTTGGATGACTCGTGGGGTGTGCAAGAGAGGCAAGGTAGCATGTAAGGGAGTTTTGACTAAGGGTGGTGCCACAGGCACCTTTGACGGGCAGTGGAGGCTCAGACAGCTCGTGATCCTAAGTCGTAGGGTGACCTGGCCACATTTTCATGCCCAAATGTGGTGCAACAGACCAGTAAATGGACCGTCCGTGAAGTGGTCTGTCAAAGTGATGAGACGTGAATTTTTCTAAATGTTCCCAACTCTCATTTATTTTTCTAAGTACCTTTTGACGGGCACTCCACAAGACCTGTGGAGTACCACACGGCTAGTTAAACCTCCAGTGAGGGCACACTTTGTCAAATTTTCAATCCGTTTACTAATCGCATTACTCTCATTTCAAATACACTCTCAATTCTCTCAAGAGCCTCCACCAAGACCCCAATATCTATTTCAAGGAAACCCAAGAACAAGTTTAGATTCCAAGACCCACTTCCAAGCTTCCATTCTTTCTCAACTCAATTTCAAGGAACTTAAAGTCTAAGGTACGTGGGTTAATCCTTGATTCCTTCCAATCAAAGGAGACCCAAAACTTATTTTCAAGAAAACCTACATGGATTTTGCTTACTTTAATTTGGGATTTTGCATATTATGACTCCTAAAGTTCTATTGGTGCATGGGTAGTATTTATTTGATGATTTTAATGTGATTTAAACCCTTATATGAGAATTTACTTTGGGTTTATGAAATTATAAGTATGCATGTTCCCTTTTTTGAATTATTTATGCATGAGTGATTACACTATGGATTTAAATATGCATTTAATTATGTTTTCACCTCAATTTCATATTATAAATGTTGATTTTAGATTATGTTTTAATTGCCCATATCATTCCCTCATTATTCATAGCATATGCATTCATGTACATGTATTATTTTGAGAAATTATGTTATGGATTAAGTCCAATATTGTTTTATGGCATTATTTTGATAAAATGTTGGTTATGACAATATTATGGTCACATATATATCTTTCATTTGGCTCTTTGAGCATTTTGGGTGCTTGCACCATTTTTGTATATGAATGGGCTATTCCTATGCATGAGTATAAAGACTATGAAATTATGTTTTGGCCTTTAAGCCTAAGAATGCATTGAAATGATTTAGAAAATGACTACTGCCTCACTGAAAGTATGTATGTATATACATATATATACGTATATGTATTCATGTGGGATGATGACTTAGCAGTGATGGGTGGAGGATTTTCTCTCGTTCCTTGAACTATGTGCCTCTAGCATATGTTTCCTTTCCGAAATGGGAGTTGTCCCCTAAGGAGAAGAAATACTTTGATTTGATTCATGATTTGTGAAAATCCTATCCAAAATGGGAGTTGTCCCATAAGGAAGGTTACTTCATGCAAAATGAGAGTTGTCTCGTAAGGTGAAGTATGGGTTACCCTTGGTAAGTAGACCACCTCTTTATCGATAAGGGGATTTCATCTGGATTCCAAGTAATAACTCGCTTGGTCTTACTCATGTCAGTTAAGGTCACATCCCCATTATATATGAGCATCATTTGCATTTCATGCATCATGAACTTCATAGCATCTTCTTATATTACCTCTCTTTATTAATTCTTTCTATATTAAGTGTCCTTGTCATCTAACGTTGATATGTATGTTTTGGTAAGTTACATGCATCGCACCCTGCATACTTAGTACATTCAAACGTACTAACACATACTCTTGCCTACATGATTTTACCATGTAGGGACAGAGGACCTTGATCATCCATAGCTCGACGCTTAGCTTGGATTCCGGTTTTGCTTGTAGTGGTGAGTCTTACCTTTCAAGGACGAACCACTATCCATCCATCTATGCTACCTCTTTCATTTTTTTGTACTTGAGGGTTAGCCTAGGGTATGTCGTGTCCCCCGACCCATCTATGTAGAGGCATTGTTGGACACCTTGTAAATCTCTTTAGGATATATGCTATGAGTTATTGTTAAGTCCATGTTATGTATTTGGTTATATTTGAGTACTGATATGTGACTTGACCTTATATTGATGGAAAGATCCTACGCACCCTCCTCTTAGTATTTATGTTCTATGAGTTATGTGAATTCATGTTAACCTTTTCCCCATGATGCCCCCATAGCGTGAGTCCTACTTTCCCGTCCCTTAGAACTATGTGTTGATTATTGATTACGCTTTTGAACCGATGATGCGAGTTTTGGTATCTTGAGGCTTGTTTGGGGACTCTCGGGTTCCCATACGCCATGTTACATCTAGGCCCTAGGTCCAGGTCGTGACAGGGGCACATGGTCCATGTGACCTTGTACGGATCGTGAGACCTTCCCATGGGACCCCTGGCAATAATTTTTATTCTGCTTCATTAATAGTGTTTACATAATTATGGCTACTCTAAGGGACTTTTGTGACTTTCTCTGCTATCCTAAGACATTCAAATGACCTATACTCTTTTTCACCCATTCAAATTCATTCACACAATTAGAATTATATTCAAGCTCACTCTTAAGATCTCATCTCAAAGACTCTAGTGAAGGCTTAGCTTGGGAATCAAGGAAAGACTCTTTTCTTCATCAAATTCTTCTTATTTCTTCTTGGTGAACTGTGGTATGTGGGATTGATTCATGGTCCTTTTCAATCATGAAGACCCTAAACTCTTTTACTCTTTGATTTATGAAATTTAAGCTTACTTTGAATATGAGTCTTTAAAAATATTATTTATTCGACTCAATTGAGATATGAGCTATGTTTAGTTGATGTTTTTAAAGTGATTTAAGCCTTAATATGTTGAATTCCATTGAGATTATGAGGATTTAAATATACATTGTCCCCTTTAAATGTTGATTTAAGCATGAGTAATCTAAAAAATATGATTTAAATATGAATTTACTTATGGGTTTACTTGGATGCATATCCTATTATTGATTTATGTATGAATCTTTATTGCTAGGGACTGATCTACGTGGCACGTGTCGGGTGCTCGAGTACCCATTGACCCCGAAATCTTTTATATATCTATATAGAAAATATGCTAAATTATATAAATATAAAGATAAGTACCTAGTGGACAAGAAATCCCATGGGTGCTTTGGTTCTCGTTGTTCTCCTAAGGCTTAAAGCAAGTGCCAAATGAGGGATCGAATCTCACTAGCAGTATTAACTTTTTTACCTTAAATTACACTTGTTAGATGAGCACCCACAGTCTTTAAATTCGAAATACGCCATTTTCTATTGGTCATACTATTCTCTCATTATTCATGGCATATGCATATATGAGCATTAATTTTCATGAAGTTGATGAAGTGAGTTAAGACCCAAATATGTTATTAAATATTATTTTGATGAAAGTATGGTTATGACATAACAAATGATCACATAATGTCTATGATATGGCTCTTTGAGCAATTACGGATGTGTTTACATTACTATGTACAAGTATGAATGAGTTATTCCTACGCATGAAAGTATGAAATGAATTATGATTGACCTTTGAGCCCAGGCATGTATGATTATGATTGGATTTGGCTTTTAGCCCAAGTATGAACGATTATAAAGAATGTTTGGCTTTTAAGCCCAAGTGTGCATTGAAATAGTTTGAAATAACATGTGTCTCTTTGAAAGCATGTATTGTGGATTGAGAACTTAGCACCGAATGGATTGGGGGCGTCAGGGCTATCCACAAGGGTCCTCTCTCTTTCCTTGAACTATGTGCTAGCATAGGTATATGGTAGTCATTACCAACATAACCGGGTCATAAGGAATGGTTACACATTATGATATGATATGAAAATCCTTCTAAAATAACCGGGTCATAAGGAAAGTGGCCATCATACTGAATGACCGGGTCATAAAGTATGGTGTAGATTACCTTTGTCAAATAATCTTCTCTCACCCTATGGGAGGTCTACATCGGGCAAATTCATATAATAGCTCGCATGGGTTTGAGATGTCGCTTATATTTACATCCCCACTATATATGAGCATATGGCATTTCATGCATCATGGATTTTATGGCATATTGTTATACTACTTTCCTTTGTTATATATCTCTTTCTATAATATATGCCCTTGTCATCTAATATTGAATGCAAGTTTGGTAAGTCATATGCATTTGCAGGCATGCATTCTTGGTACATTCAAATTTACTAATGCATACCTTTTGTCTACATGATCTAACCATGTAGAGACCGGAGACTACCTTCATCCACCATTTGACGGCTAGATCGGAGTTGAGTTATTGTTGTTGTGAGCCCTATCTTCCAAGGAAAAACCACCATTCCTCTACCTATGATGCTTTTATATGTTATTTACTTTGAGGGTGAGCCCGAAAAATGTCTTGGCCCCTGTCTTATCTTATGACTAGACATTATTGGACATTTTGTAGACTCTTGTACGGATATATACTATGTGTTGAATTCGGAGATTATGATTATGACTATCTATTAGATATGGTTATTATAGATTGATTATGAGTATTATGATATGAATTCATGTTATGATGTGAAAGATCCTAAGCTCTATTTGCCTCCACAGAGTGAGTCATACTTACTTGTGCTTTAATCCTTATGTGTTATGTGTTATGTGAATCCATATTAATCTCTATCTCTATGAATTACCATAATGTGACTCCTACTTTCCCATACCTTAGAACTATTTGTTTACTATTTTGTATGTGCTTCCGAACCGATGATGTGTAAATGGATACTATGAAGCTTGTCTGGGGACTCTCGGGTTCCTATTCGCCATGTCACTCCTAGACCCTATGTCCGGATCGTGACATTATATGACACTTGATATAGCCTTATTGTATAAGTGAAGAATTGAGTTTCTCATATGAATGGTGATAATTTGAATTAGGTCGAACCATGGAAGAGAGTCCCCTTTAACTTCAATTCTGAGTTCATTTTGGAATTTAAAATGCAATATTAGTAGAAACTCATGAAACAGTGATTGGATATCATAAGTTCACATTGTTCCCGCTATATTATGATATTTAGGGACTATTTTATGTATATTATGATAAAGGATATGACCATAAGTACAATTAGAGAAGAAGAAGTTAAAGGAACACCTTTAGTTTGATAATTATGGGCTTGTTGTCCGAGTATTATTTGTGCGTATGAGTGAACTGCCTAAATGTGTTTATTATCTATTAATACTAGTTTTATAACCTATTTGATTGTAGATAAGTATTTGGAAAGAAAGAAGGTTACTTTGCAGGAATAACAAGGTTCGCATGACAAGGTATATAAGGCTATTCAATTTTATATTCTCTGACATGAAATTTAGTACTCATATTACTATTGCAAGTGAGCTTTCCAAGTGTTATTCCAAGTAGAGATTGCATAGTGCCAGTGTGTTTATTAGTAAATTTGTAAGTTTACTCTTTTGAGCACTAGCATGAGAAGTCTATTTTCATTCATGATGCTAATTGTATCATTTAAGCTCCTACGTAGTATGCCAATGTTACATTTGATTCTTGAATTATTATACTGCCATAAGTGATCATTGTCAGTAAAAAAAATTATCATGACCACCAAATAACAACCTCAAATTATTAAAGAATAACTTGGAACAGTCTACATAATGTGGCAGTAACCCAGGAGAAAGAGCCTAGCATGGGATGGCAACCAAGGGGCGAAAGTCTAGCATGAATCGATCCCAATTATACAGTTTTGAGGATGACACCTTAGGGGTTAAAATGCCTAGCATGGATCATCCTCTTTTACCATTGATCAGCTGGTCATTAGTATTACAGACCTTAGAAAAATTATAAAAAACTAAAGAGTAAAGAAAAGAATGTAATTTATATGGTTCCACAAGTATAACAAAGGTGGTCTTTTATTATGACTTGTGCATTTATATATTGCTACTTAATTTCACTTGAGTTCTCATTGTACATGTGTTATTGCCTTATATATTCAGTACATTATTTCACAACGACATTCCTTTTGGGGATACTGCAATTCATATTGCTGGTATAGGTACTCCAGCAAGTAGACTTCCAGTGTAGGGACACCAGACACTCAGTTGTTTTTGGTGAGCTCTAAGTTAATTTATGGCTTTACTAAGTCTTTAGTATATGCATTTTGGTATTGTATAATAGTTCAAAGTAAGATGGGCCCTGCCCCGACCTATGTTAAGATTTTCTATCTTATAGAGGCTTTTTAGACTTATTGTATGTAATTTCATTGTATCTTGTCTCTTAATAGTTGTGGCCTCAATTGCCAAATCTAGTATGTAAGTTTTGATGCTACTTATTTTGAGCTCTTATCTATATAGCTTGTGTGGACTTGTCATAACTTGTAGTTGTCATAGTTATATGCATAGAAAACACAAGTTATATGTTGGTTCTCTCGAGACTTGATGACATCAAGTGTCTATCCATCTTTATAGATTTGGAGGCATGATAATTATGTTCCTTATGCCTTGTCTTTCATTATTTGGATTATAATATTGCTTCAACTTTCGCATTATCTTGTTATTATCTGTTTAGGCTGACTTATTTTGATGGGTTAAAGGCAAGTGCCATTATACCCAATTTTGGGTTGTGATGAGCGAGAAACTGTTTGAAAAGAACTTGTTCCTTTCGATAGACATTTTCTTTCCCAAAAGATGTCATGCCATGCTATTCTGAACAAATGAAACCATTTTGAACAAGTGAGTTCGCATCCATTGATGTTTATAAATAGAGAGTCTTTCTCTCAATTTTCAATATTAATTTTTCTCTTTCTTCTGCATATCTTTTCTCAAAAATAAAGTATAGTTTTTGTGTGATTTCGTTGCTATTTTTTGAGTTTACCGGAGTTATTAAAGTTTGAGGTATTGCTACTTCTTTATCATTTATCTATTTGATCATAAGAGGAAATAATCCATAACCTTAGGTATAGTGCGGGAATTAAATTTCTTAAGGGCACACGGTAAATTATGTGGATTTGGATATATATTTCTTGTTTCATGTTCTACTGTTTCTGCAAATAAGAAGAGAGAATACAATTAGAGATAAGAATTGCTCATCAACCAACAAATTAAATAGAAGTAGGAGTAAAATCACTTATTTTGAATATAAATTAAAAATTAAATATGAGCAGTTAAATATCATACGGATAAAAATCAAAATAAGAAAATAATACAAGGACAAACATAATTATTTTTCTCATAATTTTAAAGTAGAAATCTTAATGTTATGTGAGATATGTGCATAAAGATTAATTATTAAAAAAGAAAGAGATTTGATATGTATTTTATGAGTTGAAAGATAATAATTAACTTATTAAAAAAAGAACGAAAATGACTTTGACAATGTATCTCCATAAATTAAGTGATTTTGTTGTCCTAAAAAGATAAAAATAACTTTCATACTCTCCTCGTTCACTTTTAATTATCAAAGTTTTACTTGACATATTTATTAAGAAAATAACTATTGATATAGTAAGTTTATCATTTTATCACATTTTACCAAACATATTTACTAACTATATTTTTCAAGGACATTAACTCAATGACAATAAATTGAGGGTATAATAGAATTTTTTTTTTTGGTCCTACCTTGATTTGTCAAAATGACAAGTAAAAGAAAAAATTAAATTTAAAATTTTTTGACAACTAAAAATAAATGGAGAGAATAAGATAAAAAAGTTAAATAATCGAATTAACTTGGAAAATCTAATACAGAAAATCACAAATAATGTAATTTCTTATCCATTGGAAATAGCCATTCATGAAAAAAAAGAAAAATGAAATAGTCGTGTGCAATTAGGGTTGTTTAAAATCGAACAGAAGTCGATTATTCGAACCGAAAAAAGTTATTGGTTTATCGATAACGAGTTATTGATTTAGAAATTTCAATGATGGATTTAATTTTTTAGTTATTTTATTATTTGTTCTTGATGATTTTAGGTTTTTTCTTAACGGGTTAACAGATGACCCAATAATAACTTAAATAATCATACTAATACTATTTGATATATAAAGTCCTTTATAGTTTTATACTTTTATTTTTTATAATCTCAAACTCTCATTTGTTGTACAATATAATAGTGTTTGATTTTGAACAAATTGCAATTTGTGAACTCATTTATATAATTCATTTGATTATCACCTTATTTCTAAGTAATTTGCAATAAATATTTTTTTTTTAAATCTTAACAGTTAAACTAATAATTCAACCAATAACGATCAATAATCGATAAATCAAGAGGAACTTTCATAAATAACCTAGACTTGAAACTTAATATAGTCATATAACTATATTTTATATAATTACACAATATAACCTTGACTATGTGACCTGAAGAGGAGGAGAGAGGCGAGCGAGATTGAGAGAGGGAGGAGAGAGGTGAACTGTGTGTGTGTATATATATATATATATATATATATATATATATATATATAT
>JAABOM020016882.1:0-57673 GCA_011800125.2 Solanum clarkiae | reverse complement strand
ATATATATATATATATATATATATATATATATATATATATATATGTATGTATGTATAACATGTCCAACAAACACTTCTAATACATAGATAAGAGCGGAGGCTAAGAAAATGTAATCGGGCTCAACCTCAGTTAAAATAGATAATAAAGAAGAATGTCTCAGTACATAATAAGAGCAAGATAAACTAAGTCCTCGAAGTGGAGAACTCACCAACTAGCTTGAGTAGTATTGAACTAGCCTAGTGGAGGAGGAGGATGATTAACTTGGGCACCAATTCTTACATGGTGATATCATGTAGACAAGAGTATGCGTTAGTATATTTGAATATACTAAATATGTAGGATGTAATGCAATAAGAATTAGGCATCATAGTCAAAATGCATAACAATAGGCAATAGGCATAATATAACAATATGGCATGTATGACCAATGCATAAGTAAAACATGCATAACTAGCTCATGCTCATATAGGATATCATATGTGTAGAAGTGACCAAGCTATATTTCCAGGGTACAAAACCCTTGGTAGGTTAGTAATGATGTCGGCCCTTCACTTAGTTGGTGAGGTACAGACCCTTCACTAGATTGGTAATGATGCCGCCCCATCACCTCATGGAAAAGTACAAACCCTTCACTAGGTTGATGAGTACAAACCCCCATCTAAGTTAGTGATGATGCCGCCCCATCACTAGGTGGAGAAGTACAAAGCCTTCACTAGGTTGATGAATACGAATCCCCATCTAGGTTATCCGGGTTATTAGTCCCCCCGGATTGGGGATGGTCTAATGCAATAATTTATATAGAATTTATCATATATATAAGCTCATTTCGTCATCATATAGTCAACCATATCATATCTCATGCTTTGGATCTTTAACCCCTCAAAGAAATTATAGTCGGACATTTTATCAAACAATTGGCGGGTGTGTAATGGGGGTGTAAGACAATGCAATTTAAAGATAAAATTATGCAATTAAATCCATTGTAAAACCATCAATCAACACCTTGCAATATCCCCAAGCAATATACATCAAAACCCCTCATCAAATCTTACAACTAATCCAAGATTTATGGCTCAAAACATAGCAAAACAGTCACAAATTCATACAGCTTTAGCATAGTTCATATACAAATTCATACTTGTAAAACCATTTGTAAAATCAACTTTAAGTCATGAAAATTGAGTAAAAAGGAGATTAGGGCACCATGGGTGAAAGAATCCAATGGCGAAAACCTACATACTTTAGCTCTTGGAGAGTCCTTTAAGAAGATTGGAGATGGAGACTTGAAGCTAGAAGGAGAATCTTGAGATCTATATGAGGGTTTGAGACTTGAATTTAGAGAGAAATATAATAAAAAGTATTTGAGTGAGTATTGGGTAGTATTTAGAATGATATGAGGGTGAAACAAGGCTAAGTATAGGTAAAACACGGTCAAAAATACTTAGGCCCAAGACCTAAAAGTCTTGGATCGAGATAAAAATCATTGGTAACAAAATACATAGGTCCGCATCTGGTGTGTGACATGAACCTATCGCAGAGGCCAAATTAATATATGTCTGCGACATCTGCATGTTCTGGCATCGTCGCACACTGATTCTAGAAATTGAAATTTTAGAAATTTGAAATTATGATTCGATTGCTCCAAAATGGGGTTAGACCCTCTTCCCCCTAAATTTGACCCCCTGAACAACAATATGAAGTTGGATTTTGGATATCGTATACGAATTTTGAGATATGTAGAATTTAAAATTTTAGACATTTTGAGGCACATTTTCAGACATTTTTTTTGTGTAGTTTCATATGAGTTGACCATAGCCAATTGCGGGGTGATTCCTCAATCACCTAGATGGGTGTGGTAATCCTTCAACTAATTGAGGGATTGGTATCTCAATCACCTAGATGGGGGTGGTAAGCCATCAACTAATTGAGGGGTTGGTACCTTAATCCTCTCGGATAGGGGTGGTAAGCCATTAACCATTTGACGAGTTCGTACCTCAATCACCTTGGATGGGGGTGGTAAGCCGTCAACCAATTAAGGGTTTATTACCACAATCCCCTTGGATGAGGGTGGTAAGCATCAACCAATTGAGGGGTTGGTATGTCAACCACACTAAGGGGCGGTCTACCTTAGATTCCAAGTACTAAGTTGCTTAGTCTATGATGATGGCCTATTCCTACTCATGTAATACGTTTTATATATAAGCATGTTTACCTTAAGTATCATTTATGCATGTCATATTGTTATATGATCATGTATTGCTTAACTATGCATTTTGACTATGTTGCTTATCTATTGTTACATTGCATCCTATATACTTAGTATAATCAAACGTACTAATACATACTCTATGCCTATATGATGTTACTATGTAGGAACCGGAGCCCCACTTGATCATCCTCCTCCTCCACGTGGCTAGTGTGATATCTCTCAAAGCAAGTTTGGTAAGTCCTCCATTTTTGGGAAAATGTATTGATCCTATGCTATGTATTAAGACTCTTTTCTTTGATATATGCTTATGACTAATAGGGTTGAGACCAGTTGATTTTTTTGGCCCTTCAATCCTATCTATGTAGTAGAGGTGTCATTGGAACCTTATGATGTATTAATGTTATACTCTATTGAGCTTTCTATTTTTCTATGAAATGAAGGATGTCCCTTAATCCCATGTTCCCTTTTTACTATCTCTTGTTGTGGTTTTAATGCTTCTGCGATTAAGGATGTAATAATATGCAAAGAGGCTTGTTTGGGGCCCCTTCGGGTTCCCCATTCGCCGTGTCACGTCTAGGCCCTAGGCTTGGATTGTGAAAAACTTGGAATCAGAGCACTAGATTGTTAATGGTTCTGGCATCCAAAACACCATGTTGATTAGAGTCTTATTCATGGTTATATTGTGCACCACAACTATGAGTAAGAGGCTATGAGACATTTTAGGAAATGTTTCCCTTTTTCTTACTCTAATGATTGTTCTTTGCTATGTTAGATCATACCTAACGTAAGAGGGAAAAGAGCCCACACATCCGAGGAACAACCGGTTCATGGTGAGCTCTGAGATGCTCTCACTTTGCTAGCTCATTTTATGGCTAATCAAGCCAACCAAGGGGACCAAACCCCTCATGCTCCTACTTCGGCATCTCGGGTGAGGGACTTCACGAGGATGAACCCATCAGAGTTCAATGAGTCTAAAGTGGATGAGGACCCTTAAGAATTTATTGATGATATTTACAATGTGTTGGCTATTATGGTAGTGAACTCGGAAGAAAAGGCAGAGTTGGCGGCTTACCAACTCAAGCGAGTGGCTCAAATATGGTACACTCAATGGAAGGAGGAGAAGGGGAATAACAATGTGGTTCTATGGGAGGAGTTTAAGGTATCTTTCCTCAATCGGTTCTTCCCTCTTGAGTTTAGGGAGGCCAAGATAGTGGAGTTTATAGATTTGAAGCAAGGATCATGTGTGTGAGGGAGTATGCCCTTAAGTTCAACCAACTCTCAAAATATTCTCTACACTTGGTTGCCGACCAAAGGTCTAGAATGAACATGTTCGTGATGGGAGTATTTGACTTGGTGAGTAAGGAGTGCTGGTCCTTTATGTTGATTAGTGACATGTATTTGTCCCGCTTGATGAATTATGCAGAACAAAATGAGGGGGAGAAATTGAGGAAGAAAAGGGTTCGTGAGGACAAGAAGGCCCGCTTTGATGGTAAGTGACAAAGTAACCAAGGTGGCTGGTTTTACCAAGGCCAAGGGTCTTCTCATGCTCCTATTGGGAGATTTTTCAGTGACTACCCAAGGCGCCATGATGGTGGTGGTGTAATGCCTAGACTCGGGTGTCCTAAGTATGGTAGGGATCATGGGGGCCCATGCTCGAGGGATACAAATACTTGTTTTGGTTGTGGGGAAGTAGGCCACAAGATAATTGATTGACCATGAAATTGTAACAAGGGTAAGGATGTTCGTCCTCAAGGCTAGGGTGCTAATGTGGTTCTTTTGGGTAGAGGAGACCAACAAGGAAGTGCCCTAAGGCACAATCGATTTTATGTTTTTCATGGGTATTGTTACTTCACTTATTGCCAAAAAGTTTTATGTTGAGCTGGAACTATTGTGTGAGTCTTATGAGGTGTTTACTTTTATTGGTGCATCTATTGTTGCTAGAAAGGTCTATAGAAATTGGCCCATTTGCATCTTGCATAAAATATTGCCTTGTGATCTTGTTGAGTTAGATATGGTTGATTTTGATATCATTCTTGGGATGGATTGGTTGCATGCATGTTATGCCTCTATTTATTATAGAACCCATAAGGTCAAATTCCAATTCCCAAATGAATCCATCCTTGAGTGGGAGAGTCATGATGTGGTGGTCAATGGTAGGTTCATCTCTTGCATTAAAGCCTAAAAGTTGATTTCTAAAGGGTGTCTCTATCATTTTGTAAGGATTAGGGATGTTGAGTCTAAGGTCCTTCCTATAGAGTTAGTTCCGGTGGTAAAAGGAATTCCGATGTTCCTCCCGAAAGGGAAATAGATTTTGGTATAGACCTCCTTCCCGACACTCAACCTATTTCTATCCCCCCTTACCGCATGGCTTAGGTAGAGTTAAAGGAGTTGAAGGACAAATTGAGGGACTTGATGGAGAAGGATTTTATTAGTCCTAGCCAATCACCTTGGGGTGCATCGGTGTTGTTTGTGAAGAAGAGGGATGGGTCTATTAGAATGTGTATTGATTATGACAACTTAATAGGGTTACCATCAAGAATAAGTACCCTCTCCCAAGAATTGATGATTTGTTTGAACAACTTCAAGGGGCTAGTCACTTCTCTAAGATTGATCTTCGGTCCGAATATCATCAAGTGAAGGTGAAGGAGTGTGAAATTTCCAAGATGGCCTTTCAGACTAAGTATGGGCATCACGAATTTATGGTTATGTCTTTTGGGTTGACCAATGCACCGACTATCTTCATAGATCTTATGAATAGGGCCTTTAAACCCTACCTTGATTTGTTTGTGGTGATTTTCATTTGAATCTTATGAATAGGGCCTTTAAACCCTACCTTGATTTGTTTGTGGTGATTTTCATTGATGATATTTTGATTTATTCTCATAGTGATGAGGAGCATGTGGCTCATTTGAGGGTAGTACTACAAAGATTGAGGGAAAAGAAGTTGTATGCTAAATATGAGAAGAGTGTTGAAGGAGGTTGCCTTTCTAGTCCATGTGGTGTTGGGGGATGGTATTAAGGTGGACCCTAAGAAGACAGATGTGATTAGAAATTGGCCTAAACCTTTGGCTCCCTCGGACATTAGGAGCTTCTTCGACTTGGCGGATTACTACTAGAGGTTTGTGAAGGGTTATCTTCTATTGCTTCTCCCCTGACTAAGTTGACTCAAAAGAAGGCTATGTTTGTGTGGACCAATGAGTGTGAAGAGAGTTTCCAACGCTTGAAGGATAATCTTATGTCAGCTCATATCTTGTCTCTACTGGAAGGGTTTGTTGTGTATTCGGATGCCTCCCTGATTGGTTTAGGTTGTGTTTTGATGCAAAATGGTAAGGTGATAGCCTATGCTTCTAGGCAACTCAAAGTGCATGAAAAGAATTATCTTACTTATGATCTTGAATTGGACACCGTGGGTTTTTCTTTGAAAATTTGGCATCTTTATTTGTATGGGGTGCATTTGACGTGTTCACCGATCATAAGAGTCTCCAATATGTGTTCACTCAAAAAAATCTTAACTTGAAATAAAGAAGGTGGTTAGAACTTCTTAAGGATTATGATATGAGTGCGCATTTTCATCCCGTTAAGGCTAATGTGGTGGCTGATGCTTTGAATAGGGTGTCTATGGGTAGCCTAGATCAAGTTGATGGTGGGGGAAAAGAGGTGGCTAGGGAGGTCCATCGGTTGGTTAGATTGGGGGTTAGGTTGGAAGAGGTTGCTAATGGTGGTGTTGTAGTTGTTGATGGTTCAAAATCTTCCTTGGTTGATGAGGTAAAGGTAAAGCAAAATCATGATTCCTCCCTGTTAGAATTGAAGGCCTTAGTGAGAGAGGGAAAGGTGGAGGTTTTCTCCCAAGGGGGAGATGGTGCCCTTAGGTACAAAGGGTAGGTTGTGTGTACCTGGTGTTGAGGGCTTGAGAGAGAAGATTCTTGATGAGGCTCATAATTCTTCCTATTCTATCCACCCCGGTTCTACCAAGATGTATAGAGATTTGAGGGATGTGTTTTGGTGGTGAGGTATGAAGAAGGATATTACCAAATCTGTATCCGGTTGTCATAGTTTCCAACAAGTCAAAGCCGAACATCAAAGGTCCGATGGCCTAACCCAAGACATAGAGTTTCCTACTTGGAAATGGGAGGAGATTAACATGGATTTTGTGGTTGGATTACCTAAGACTAGGAAGGGTTTTGATTCTATTTGGGTTGGGGTTGATAGGATGACAAAGTCGGCTCATTTCCTACCGGTTAAGACTACTTAAGGGGCAAAAGATTTTGCTAAATTGTATATTCATGAGTTGGTGAGAATGCATTGGGTGCCCTTGTCTATCATATAGAATCATGGTGCTCAATTCATTTCACACTTTTGGAGGTCCTTCAAAAGAGGTCTTGGAACACAGGTTAAGCTTAGTACGACTTTTCACCCTCAAATGGATGGCCAAGCCGAAAGAACTATCCAAAATCTTGAGGATATGCTTAGGGCTTATATTTTGGAGTTTAAGGGTAGTTGGGGTGATCATCTTCCATTCATTGAGTTTGCTTATAACAATAGGATCCTTCTAGCATTAGTATGACTCCTTTTGAGGCCCTCTATGATAGACATTGTAAATCACCGGTTAGGTGGTTTGAAGTGAAAGAAATGACTTTATTGGGTCCAAATCTAGTTATGGAGGCTATAGAGAAGGTAAGGTTAATTAGAGAAATGTTGAAAATAGCCCAAAGTTGTCAAAAGTCCTATGCCAATATGAGAAGAAGAGAACTTGAATTTAAAGTTGGTGATTAGGTCTACTTGAAGGTGTCACCCATAAAGGGTGTGGTCCATTTTAGTAAGAAGGGTAAATTAAGTCCAAGATTTGTGGGTCCTTATAGAGTGATGAGGAGGATTAGTTAGGTGGCCTATGAGTTGGAGTAACCTAGTGAGATGGAATTGGTTCATCCAGTCTTCCATGTGTCTATGTTGAGGAAGTGTGTGGGTGATCCGAATGTTATTGTTCCATTTGATGTTGTGGGTATAATTGAAGACAACTTGACTTATGAGGAGGTTTCAGTAGAGATCTTGGATAGGCAAATGAAGAGGCTAAGGAACAAGGATGTTACTTCCGTTAAGGTCCTTTGGAGGAATCAACAAGTCGAAAGTGCTATATTGGAGGCCGAAGTGGACATGCAAAAGCGATATCCCATCCTTTATGTGATTTCAAACCCTATGTATCAACCCTTATGTCATTTGCATGCATTCATACTTATGTTGACAAGTTCATGGTGATTTAGACACTTACGTTTAGATTTTTGAAAATGGTGTTTAAGTTTATTGATGCATTCTTGTTAGGGCTGATATCTTCATGATTACTGTTCTCATATATGTTTCTTTGACGTTTGGGGATGAATGATCGAAAGGGGGAGATATTGAAACGACTGCAAAAAAGTGCCCAAAAATGTGCCTCGAAAATGCCCAAGATTGTAATTTCCATGTATCTTAAAATATGTGAGTGATATAAAAAATATGACTTCATATTCTTGATCTGGGGGGAAATATTAAGTGGGAAATGGGTCTAACCCTGATTTTAGAGCAAACGAATCACAATTTCAAATTTCCAAAAATTCCTTATCCAGTGTTGATGTAGCGCAAACCAGTGTTATTTTTGACGAATTTTGTTGAGTCGGTCCAAGTCCTTTGGGTCTTGGGCTTAAGCAATCACATGCATGAAAATACCTTTACTTAGCCATATTTCACCTTCATATCATACAAGACATTCCCAAATAATCTCTCAAACACTTAGACAAATATTTGATCCCAAATTTCAAGTCCCAAAACTCATCCGAATGTTAAGGTATTTCACTCAAGCTTCAAGTCTCTATTTTCAATCTTCATCAAGTATTCTCCAACATCAAGGTATGAGGATTTCAACCATTGGGGCCTTTCGCCCATGGTGCGTAAGCTTCCTTTTTACTAAAATACATGTTTCTAAGTTGATTTTACTTATGGATATTCCATTATGAATTTGACATGACAATGAACTATGTTGAGGTTTTGTGAAAATGTGACTGTTTAAGCATGTTTTGAGCTATGAATCTTAGATCTATCTTGAGATTTGATGAAGGGTTTTGCTGTATGTTACATGAGGGTGATACCAAGTGTTGGTGCGTGGTTTTACATTTAAGTTTTCTTGCATGATTTCACTCTTGGATTGCATGGTTTTACACTAGCATTACATACCCTCCAAGTGTTTGATAAAATATCTGCTTAATGTATCTTGAGTTGTTGAAGGCCTATTGCTTGGGATATGAGTTAAGTGACTTTATGATGAGGAAAGGATGATATGTATGAGTTGATTTCATGAGAAGTGTCTATTGTATTATGAGTTGACCATAGCCAATTGAGGGGTAATGCCTCAATCACCTAGATGGGGGTGGTAAGCCATCAACCAATTGAGGGGTTGGTACCTCAATCACCTAGATGGGATAGTATTCCATTAACCAATTGAGGGGTAATGCCTCGATCACCTAGATGGGGGTGGTAAGCCATCAACAAATTGAGGGGTTGGTACTTCAATCACCTAGATGGGGGTAGTATTCTATTAACCAATTGAGGGGTTGGTACATCAATCATCTCGGATGGGGGTGGTAAGCCATCAACAAATTGAGGAGTTGGTACCTCAATCACCTTGGATAGGGGTGGTAAGCCATCAACCAATTGAGGGGTTGGTACCTCAATCACCTTGGATAGGGGTAGTAAGCCATCAACCAATTGAGGGGTTGGTACCTCAATCACTTCTAAGGGGTGGTTTACCTTAGAATCTAAGTACTAAGTTGCTTGGTCTATGATAATGGTATATTCCTACTCATATAATATGTTCTACATATAAGCATGTTTACCTCAAGTATCATTCATGCATGTCATATTGTTATATGATCATCTATAGCTTAATTATGCATTTTTGACTACGTTGCTTATCTATTGTTGCATTACATCCTATATACTTAGTACATTAAAATATACTAACGCATACTCTATGCCTACATGATGTTACTATGTGGGAACCAAAGCCCCACTTGATCATCCTCCTCCTCCACGTAGCTAGTGTGATATCTCTCAAAGCAAGTTTGGTGAGTCCTCCATTCCGGGGACAATGTATTGATCCTACTATGTATTAAGACTCTTTTCTTTGATGTATGCTTATGACTAAGAGGGGTGAGCCTTGTTGCTTGTTTTTGTCCCCCACTCCTATCTATGTAGTAGAGGTGTTGTTGGAACCTTATAACGTATTAATGTTATACTCTATTGAGCTTTCTATGTTTCTATGAAGTGAAGGATGTCCCTTAGTACCATGTTCCCTTTTCACTATCTCTTGTTGTTATTTTAATGCTTCTGCGACTAAGGATATGTAATTGATATGCAAAGAGGCTTGTTTGGGGTCCCTTCGAATTTCCCATTCGCCGTGTCATGTTTAGGCCCTAGGCTTGGGTCGTGACATAGGAATGAAATTTAAAATTGACACAAACCTTAACACACTCTGATTTCACATAAACCAAACATGATTACTCACTCTTCACGAAGTCTAACAATGGGAATTTGGTGATAATTCTTCTCTATGTAGATGACTTACTTATCACAGATTTGATCTTCAAGAGATTAATGCAACTAAACAAAGTCTACAGTGGAATTTCAAAATGAAGGACTTAGGTGAATTGAGGTATTTTCTGGGAATTGAACTTGCCAGATAAAGTGAAGGAATACTCATGTCACAAAGAAAATACGCCCTTGAGATGATTTCAGAATCTGAGTTAAGTGGAGCCAAGCCAAAATGGACACCAATGGAACAGAACCTGAAGCTTACTAGCAATGAGTATGATGTGAGCTTTCACACTAATTCAAATGATGGTCTTCTTGAAGACAGAGGAGTGTATTTAAAACTGGAAGGAAACTATAATAATTGACAATTACAAGACTTGACTTCTCTTATGCAGTACAATCACTGAGTCAGTTCATGCATGCATATAAGAGATCACACTGTGAAACAACAATACATGTTGTGCGATACATAAAGAATTAACCAGGGCTGGTCCTTTTGGATGTCCGGTAAAAAGGATGAGAAAGTGGAGGCCTTTGTGATTCTGATTAGGCTTCATGCCCCATGTCCAGGAAGTCTATATTTGGATATTGTATTAAACTAGGGAGATCACTTATTTCCTGGAAGGCTAAGAAGCAAACCATTATTTCAAGGAGTTCTGCTGAGGCAGAATATAGGTGTATGGCACAGAGAGTGGCTGAACTGACATGGTTGAGAGGTTTATTACAAGAATTGCAGATCAAGGTACAGTTATCAATGCAATTATATTATGACAACAAGGCTAACCTACAGATAACAGCCAATCCCATGTTTCACGAAAGAACAAAACACATAGGATTGACTGGCAATTCATAAGGGAGAAGCTGCAGGATGGAATGATTAGAATTGGACATGTTCCAAACAAGGAACAAACTGCTGACATTTTCACAAAAGCTTTGGGACACCAACAACATACAATACTGTTACCCAAGTTGGGAATGAAGAATATTTTTCAATCACATCTTGAGGGGAGTATAAAAGTAAAAGTTGTAAAGAGAGTTAGGGAGAGTTAGTTGATGTTGGCTGTACATATTAGTTAAAAGTTGGTTATAACTAATTAGAAGTTAGTTAGAACTAATAACCAATTGGGATGCGACATGCAAATTATTAGATGATAATTAGTCGTAGAGTAGTTCTCTATGTATACATGTAATACTACTACTTTGAGATAATTCAGATGGAATAAATATCAGATTGAGTTCCTCCCAATTCTCTCTAAATCCTCTCCTTCCTCATGCTCATCAATGACAGCTTATTGACACGTCCCACCTAAATTTTGCTCCAAAACAGTGAAGAAACGTGTCCGCCATGCTCTGGAGGGCTCCGAAAATCTCTAGAATTGTGAAGAGGATTGAAGAGAGGACTAGAGAGACCTGGAAGGTTCCAGAGATATGTAAAATTATATAGATAAGTCTTGCACTTGTAATTATCTTAGATATTTTGTAGGAAGACTCTAGAGGATCAATCCTAGCCGTAGGATCAAATTAATCTTAGTCGTCCATTAAGGAGGTGGAGTAGTATAAATACCCCTGCTTGGCATTCATTTAGCATCAAGCAAAAGTTGTAAGCTCTCAAGCCTTGTAAAGCATTTTCCAAGCAATCAAAGTCTTCTTTGTTCAAAAGCTCTCTCTTGTCTTTCAATATTTAGCGTTCCCTTAGCGACCGTAGGCAACAGGCTTACTAGTATTTGCAAGATCGCGCACGATTCCTGAGCAAACTGACTAGTTCCACAAAAAAGTTCTACCATGAGTTCTAGGTCTGTGACAATATGGTATTGGAGCCAGGCTACTAAGGGAAGTAATGGCAAGTGACGGAGAGGTTTATGCTGCCAGCACTACCGGAGTCATGAAAGATGTTACCAAAAATATCAAGGGTAAAAAGAATGCCAAAAAGGTGGAGAAAGTGCCAACTGATCCTGCCACAAGCGATGTTGTCTCCCTTCCAACCGCCAACATAATTGACGATGAGAAAGAGGATTTTCCAATAGACTTCACTCCCAGGATGGAATGGATAGCTAGAGTAGAGATTGCCCACCAGGCCGTAGAGTTGCTCGGCCATTGCTTGAATCATATCAATGGCAAATTCAAGACCTTGGAGGAATTCACTCTTGAGGAAAATGATAACATCCGTAAGGACCTTGACGACCGGCGGGCAGCAGAGGAAGAAGCTCACGCTTCCTTGGATTGTAGGATCAAGGCCTTGGAGGGAAATTTCATGGGATGCTAGAAGCCAGGAGCGCCAAGGTAAAGGAGCTCGAGGAAGCCACCCAGCAAGGGAGACATGCCACCCTGGCTGTAGAATGGGAGGCCAGGATCGAGGCTCCTAAGCCACCCATCTTTAAAGGCGTCCGTGACACCCAAGAGGTGGAAAACTTCTTGTGACACTTGTAGAACTACTTCAAGTGCAATAAGGTAAGCAACAACGATACGAAGATCAACATGGCTGTGATGTCCTTAACCGAGATAGCGATGCTATGGTGTAAACGGAAGGATGCCGAGATAGGAAAGGGACTCTACACGATCAACACGTGGGAACAATTCAAGGCGGAGTTTAAGAAGATCTTCTACCCCAACAACATCATCTATGAAGTGAAAAGGAGACTTAGGTAATTGAAGCAGACAGGCATCATGAAGACATACATAAAGGAGTTCACAACTCTCACGCTTCAAATCTTGAACCTCGCAGAAGAAGATATGTTGTTCAACTTCACGGACGGATTGTAGAGTTAGGCCCGGATGGAACTAGAGCGACAACAAGTTTCCACCTTTGACGAGGCCATCACCCAGGTAGAAGCCCTGATGGACTTCAAGTAAGACAGAGGCAAGGCTAAAAAGACAAAAGATAGTCATGCGAAAGGTGGGGGAGATCGCGGCAACGGAAAGGAAGCCCTCCCACCT
This sequence comes from Solanum clarkiae, assembly GCA_011800125.2. NCBI lineage: Eukaryota > Viridiplantae > Streptophyta > Magnoliopsida > Solanales > Solanaceae > Solanum > Solanum clarkiae. The sequence continues at coordinate 44,969 of JAABOM020016882.1, read as the reverse complement.
TGGAAGCCGGTACGTCAGACCTATGATGAGAAGAAGGACCAGCAACCTAAGGAGAGAGGCTGCTATATATGCATAGGTCCACACGGATATGCGAGGTATCCCCAAATGAAAAACCTTGGAGCCATCATCTGGATTACGGGAAGAAGGAGGCTCAAGACCAAGGTCCAAGTTCGGGCACCATGCAAATGGGCATGAGCGGAGTCTGTGCCACTACTACCAAGACAGCCGGTAAGCAGGAGGCTTACCCCACACAATATGTGGATATGACCCTAAATGGGAAGCAGGTGCGTGTTATGGTAAGCACCGGAGCCGAAGCCAACATCATGACCAAATTAGTAGCGGCAAGATTGGGGATAAATTACAGTCCAAGAAACACGCGTCTTAAGATGGTTAATGCCCTACCTACGCCAGTATATAGAGTTGCACATGGCATAGACATCACCTTAGGCAGATGGCAAGTTAAGATTAGCTTTGTTGTCACCCCCTTGGACATCTTCGATATTATACTTGGGCAAGAGTTATTCCGCCAATGCCACACCATGATAGACCCTTACCTTCAAAGGATGCTTGTGCTGGAGATGGAAGGCTCCTCCATAGTGCCTTTAGTCGAGATGCCCAAGGCAGAAAGAGTCACCCAACTATTGGCTATGCAGCTTACGAAGGGTCTTAAAAAGGGGGAGCCCACTTACCTGACCACCGTTGTAAGTTTGAATGAAAGCGAAGGTGTCCCAAAACCCTTGCCACATTGCATTGAAAAGGTGCTTGATGAGAATAAAGACATCATGCCTGAAGCGTTGCCTAGACACTTACAGCCGAGATGGGAGGTCGATCACAAGATCGGGTTGGAGCCAGGCACCCGACCACCCGCCTACCAACCATATTGCGAGGCACCACCAGAATTAGAGGAGCTCAGGAAGAAGTTGAAGGAGCTCCTTGAAGCTAGCCATATCCAACCATCCAAAGCACCATATGGAGCCCCATTACTGTTTCAGAAAAAGAAGGATGGGTTGTTGTACCTTTGCATAGACTATCGAGTGCTAAATAAGGTGACTATCAAGAATAAGTATCTGATCCCGCTGATAGCCGACTTATTCGATAGAATTGGTCCAGAAAAAGTACTTCTCCAAGATGGATCTCAGGAGAGGATATTACCATGTATGCATAGCTGAGAGGGATGAGCCAAAGACAATATGTGTCACCAGGTATGGATTGTACAAGTGGTTGGTAATGCCCTTTGGTCTAAATAATGCACCCGCTACCTTCTGTACCCTCATGAATAAGATCTTTCACCCCTACCTAGACGACTTTGTGGTAGTATACTTGGATGATATTGTGATACATAGCCACACCTTGGAGGAGAATGTGGAGCATCTGCGGAAAGTCTTCCAAGTCTTGCGGGAGAACCAATTGTACGTTAAGCAGGAGAAGTGCGAGTTCGCCCAGCATGAAGTGCACTTCCTCGGTCACATCATTAGCCAGGGCTAGCTTCGCATGGATGAGACCAAAGTGCGGCCATTGTAGAGTGGGAGACGCCCACTAAGGTAACAAATCTGAGATCTTTCCTTGGGCTCACAAAATACTATCGGAGATTCATAAGTGGCTACTCCGCAATAGCCGCTCCACTCACCGAGTTGCTAAAGAAGAACAAGTCATGGGTTTGGAGCAATGAATGCCAGGAGGCATTTGAGAGCCTCAAAGCTTCCATATCAGAGGAACCGATTCTTGTATTACTCGACACTCCGGAACGTTTGAAGTACACGCGAAGGATATTCATGATATTCGGAAAGATTTATGTTGATTCCATTGATCTTGTAAAAGATCTGCTATAGAACGTATACGTTTTTGAGGGCTTTTCCTTCGTTTCGGTTGAGATGCCTCAGACATCGCTATTAGGGGTGTGCTATTGCAAGATAGGCACCCCATAGCTTTCGAAAGCCGTAAGCTGAATGAGACCGATGCTTCTAGATTGAAGATGGTATCCTTCTTACCAACGGAAGGAGGGTCTACGTTACGAAGTATGGAAACATAAGGTGACAGATCATGAAAGAAAGCCATGATACGTTATGGGTAGGGCATCCAGGGTAGCACCGTATGCGAGTTCTCATCGAGGCAATCTATTATTGGCTAAGAATACGGGACACTATCGAATGTTATGTGCAAACTTGTCTTGTTTGTCAACAAGTTAAGATAGAACAATGCCATCCCGAAGACATTTTGGAGCAACTCCCCATAGCCGAGCGACCCTGGAAGAGCATTACCATGGACTTTATCACTGGCTTACCAAAGTACGATGGACATGGCATCATTATAGTTGTGGTGGACAGGTTCTCCAAGTATGCCACATTTATGCCTGCCACACCAGGATGAACAGATAAGGAAGCAGCCTAGTTATTCTTTAAGAATGTGGTGAAGTATTGGGGGCTGCCGAGGCACATCATAAGTGATCGTGACCCGCACTTTACTGGGAAATTTTGGAGGGAACTATTCCAAATACTTGGCACGGAGCTACATTTCTCCACAAGTTTCCTTCCACATACTGACGACCAAACCAAGCGAGTTAATGCCCTGTTGGAGTGCTACCTTATGCACTTCGTAAGCTCCCACCGAAGGGACAGGGCCAAGTTGCTTGATGTGGCCCAATTTTCATACAACATACAGCGGAGTGAAGCCACAGGGAGGACACCATTCGAGCTTGCTACAGGCCAACAGCCGCAAACTCCACACTCATTATCAGTGGCATTTGAAGGAAAGAGTTTGGGTACTTATCATTTGGCCAAAGGATTCGAGGAGCAAATGGACACCGGCAAATCTCACCTAGCCAAGGTGGCCAAGCAGATGAAGAATTTTGCCGACCGGACGCGACGTCCCACCAACTACAAAGTTGGAGACCTGGTGTCAGTGAAGTTAAATCCAAGGCAGTTCAAAGCACTAAGGGGCGTAAACCCAAACTTAGTATGCAAATACGAGGGGCAATTCAGGATCCTTGCCAAGGTTGGCAATATCTCATATCGAATGGAGCTACCACCTTCACTAAAGGTTCATCCTGTCCTCCATGCTAGCGTCCTCAAGCCATACCATGAGGATAAGGATTATCCAAGTCGAGGACAGTCAAATAGGGCACCCATTACCATCACTACCTTGCATGATCGGGACATAGAGGCCATCATCGATTACCAGGCGAAGCAGAAGAGCGGACAACCAGCTACCGCAATGTTCCTTGTCCATTAAAAGGGTCAATCACTGGAAGAGGCCAGTTGGGAGAAATACGAAGACTTGTGGCAGTTTTGGGAAAAGGTGCATGAATTCTTACAGCAGAAGCAATGCGCCGCGGTCATCGCATCATTAGGTGGGGGAGAATGACATGTCCCGCCTAAATTCTACTCCAAAAACAGTGCAGGAACGTGTCCGCTGTGCTCTGGAGGGCTCCGGAACTCTCTAGAATTGTGTAGAGGATTGAAGAGAGCACTAGAGAGACCTGGAAGGTTCCAGAAACATGTAGAATTATGTAGATAAGTCTTGAACTTGTAAATATCTTAGATATTTTGTAGAAAGACTCTAGAGGATCAATCCTAGCCGTAGGATCAAATTAATCTTAGCCGTCCATTAAGGAGGTGGAGTAGTATAAATACCCCTCCTTGGCATTCATTTAGCATCAAGAAAAAGTTGTAAACTCTCAAGCGTTTTAACCATTTTCCAAGCAATCAAAGTCTTCTTTCTTCAAAAGCGCTCTCCTGTCTTTCAATATCTAGCGTTCCCTTAGCGATCGTACGCAACATGCTTATTAGTGTTTGCAAGATCGCGCAAGATTCGTGAGCAAACTGAATAGTGTCACACGGAAGTTCTAGCGTGAGTTCTAGGTCCATGACATTATAGTGCCAAATTTAACATTATTCTTTTAAAGTGTAACTTAATAAGTAACATACAGATTGAATTTTTTTTTCCCCCAAAAATCATCACCTTGGTTGTGTGCTATGCGGGACCTAGCCTTACATCACTAAAAAATATTAACCACCCAATCAAACTAGCAACTGTCAAAAATTTGAATGAATTTTATATTTTCAAGTTTTTCAAACTATGATGGAATCATTTCAAATGATATAAATATGTAAAATATTTTTAATAGATATGTTCTTTTCATGTAAATTATTTCATGCCATCATTATTTTGAAAGTAAATTACTGTAAATGTTATTTCTAAACAGAATAAACATGCATTAAGGTCATCAGAAAAAAGTTATATGTCATGATACTTATAGAAATCACGAAATGAATGTACAAATAGAAATGAATAAATAAATAAATAAATGATAAAGAGAAGTTAAAAGTAATTAGAACCTGTTATTTGTTGTTTTTTTTCCTTAATTTATCTTTTTTGTATTTCATCTTTGATTATGTATCTTCGTTATCACATATATCTTCTACATTTTGCCCTTGAAAAAATAATAAACCAGATGAAACTTCAATATCATTCAATTACGATAATTTACATGCACAAATTTGAAATCATAAACGGTGATGTCATCTTAATAACTGGCCATTAGTCTTTTGATTTCTACAAGCAAGTGAATCCAATAATTCCAATATGAAGCCTGCCGTCTATTGTGGGTCTAGTTTTGTCTTGAAGAATTACATTTCTTGATACATTCTTTTAAAAAAGGCAACTCTTTTTAGGTTTTCCTAAAAAGAAATGAATTAGGGGAAAGGACATACTGTTAGACTTTTTATTTCATCAAAATTAAAGGACATAACGTTTCAAAAGTGGAAAGTTTAAAATTTATTAGTTAGTTTATCTTTTTAATTTATGTTTAGTGGAATACTTAGATTATTTAAAAGGATATTTTATTAATTTAACTTGTAAATGTATTTTAGTTATTGAAATTTTTAAGTGTAATGAAGAGGGTAAATTTGTAATTTAACTTTCAGTCAAAGGGGTTCTCACTTTTAAATTAATTTGTTTTTGAAAACTTACTTTGCACGTTTATACCAAATACTTGATATAAATTTTATATTGTAAATGATAAATTTTAAATAGTACATATATTATTGAACTTTCTCATAAAAAAATAAAATCTTTAAAAAAAAAAAAAGGGAAGAAGTAACAATTCATAAAACGAGGTTAGAAAATCTTGAAAACTTGATGATACTTTAGTAATTATATATATAGTAATTTTATTTAAAAATAAACACATGCAAAGATATATAAATATAAACATATAATAAAGTATTTATCTCGAAAATCAACTATTACGTGGAAAAAATAAAAACTAAAATGGAATACAAACGTCATATGAATCTCTGTTTCGACTAAAATATATGTATGTTTGAGGAAAAAAAAAATATGATTGTATAGTAATTATTCTAGAGCATAGTATAAAAAAGAAAATAAATTTAAAAATATTAGTGTAGCAACTGAAAACTAAAAATATGAAAGAATAAGTTACCAATAATTATTCTTCACTAAGTACCTAAAACTAAATATGTTGAGAAGAAGAAGATGTGAGTTAAAGAAAATCTATGAAGATTATACAATATAAAAAATAAAAAAATAAAAACAATGAAAATTGAGATTCAAATGAAAAATCAGTGGAAAGAAAAAGAAACACGAGACATCTATACTAATTTATGGTTACTCATAAAATTCTTTTGTTAACATTATTAAAATTATGAAAGGTGCAATTTAATTAAAATATATTTTGTAATGGTAATGCTTATAAATATTGTAGATTTAGATCCACCTGCATAAGTTTTTCTCCTAGTAAATGAGATAATTTATTAGAAAATTAAGTATCTATCTAATGACCTTGAATGGAAATAATAATTCGTTAGTGGTTAATTGTAGTTTTATTTCTTGGTTAGTAAAAAGGCATGTTAAGATTATGGTATACTAATGGAGTAACTTTTATTGTCAATCTCTACATTTTGTTGAATTTTTAGTATTTGGATGATTAATTATTGACATTTAATAACATATTTATGAGAAAATCAAAGCCTTATTGAAAATTGATTTAATTAAATACAAGTTTTACACAAATTAAACACAAATTGAAAGAATGTAATATAATCTATATTAACATTTCAAACAATGGCAAGATTCTACTAAAAAGCTAAATATGGCTCTGCAACTCAATTACAAGGTTTATTAAACGTCTTTATTGTAACAAAACTAATTGGATCAACGTACTGATAATCTGTTCAGCAAATAAAATAAATAGACCAAAAGAAATGAATAAATTTATCCACAAAATCACTTGTGTTTGAAGGACAAAATTATGTATTCCTAATACCCAAAAAAAAAAAATATTTTACAAAATCTACACATGTACGAGATTTTATAAATTCATGAATTTTAAAAACGTTCAAAGAGTGGCCGAAAATTTAATTATATGGATGCAAAAAAAAAAAAAAAAAGAAAAAGTCTAACCATAAATCTATACTTTATCCACTAAACTTGAAGGAGAAAAAATGACAATAGACAAAAAATGCATTATGCTACTGAGGCCCATCGATTTGGAGAATGACTTTACGAAAGTTATCAACGGCCTTTCTCTACTCCAAAAGTAGTTGTGACTCTAGAAATCTTCCCTTCCGAGTCAATCTCATCCTGGATCAACGCCTAGTCATCTCACAAATCTTCAAATTTAACAAAAAAAAATAAATAAATAAATTTGCATATGCACATGCCTCTTTCCCACAAATATTAGAATGTTGGAGCACATCAAAGATAAACTAATAATATTGATCTTATAATCTTTCTTTGGTCTCAAATATCATAAAGATCATAGTATATCTGCAGTGATGTAAAAGAGAAAGAAAAGATGTATAAAAAATCTAAGAATCAAAGGACAACGCCAAGTAATATGCAATGGTTCAATAGTGATGTTTAATAATTTATAAGATTTTAAAATGATAAAAGTTGTAGCAGTGAAAATAACACCACGACATTAAATATGCGTGTATAGAATGAAAAAGATTTTTCGGGAAGTTCAAAAGCAGCAAAAATATTAAATGACACGTTTAAGAAGACGAAAAAGTAATTTTATGACATTGAATATATTTCACTAGTTATAGGAACTTAATCGTATTGATACCCATTTTTTGACTGATTGTTGTACAACATGATACAAATAATAATAATATTTATATTATTTATTTTTATTTTTTGATGGTATTATTATAGTAACTTAACCATATAGGGGTATTTTGGTATTTTCAACTATTTTTGTTCTTAGTTTTTATATATATATATATATATATATATATATATATATAGTTTAAAAGCACCAATATAGTTTACACTCAATCATGAAATTCTAATAACATCAACTTATTTTGTTGGAATCAAAGAATTAGTAGATCTATTCTGCCCAAAATGGGAATATGCTAAGGTTATGAACTTATAATCTGATGATCAAATCAATTCCATAGTTATAAGTTCATTCCATATGGGACCAGGCCGGAATAGGGTTATATACATTCTCATAATGAGAAGGAGTCAATCGGGCCCTCTGGAGGTAGGAAAATCATGATTGGGATAGCGAACCAAAAGCTATGGAACTTGGGTATGGGTCTTTGTTCGAAATGACCATGACCATTTTGGCCCTTTGGAGGTAGAAAAATCATGATTGGGATAGCGAACCAAAAGCTATGGAACTTGGGTATGGGTCTTTGTTCGATATGAAATGATTTTTCTTTTTATCTTTTTGTTTATCTTGAATAGTGGAATCATTACACATAGTATGTATATATATATATATATATATATATATATTGCCTAAAAGTATCAATATAGTTTACACTCAATCATGTAATTACTAATAACATCAACTTATTTTGTGAAGCAGATAATTAATATCTTTCTTATGTCGTACAATGATGTCCAAGATATATATGAGATTCAAGATGAACAAATTGATACTTAATAACCCTGGCCTTTATACCATATCATTGACTTAAGTTTTGACAACAATAATTTTAAATTGCTCAATTGTTTTTATTTTTTCTGAAAATGAAGGATTTACCTCTTTGAATTTTTAATAAAGGAAGTATCATTCCATAATAATCATCTGTCTATCTATCTGTGTGAATATATATATATATACAAACATATAAAAAATTCTAAAACAACTTTTTTAGTAGACCTTCTCTTTATTTTTGTTTTATTTTGTGTTTTCTATTTTTCTCAAAACAACATATAGTTTTCATATTTTACTAATTCTAAGGAAATATTAATTCAATTGTTTATTTTCAAGGTGGGCAAGGTGTTGTATATACAAAATCACTATAATAAATAAAGATTTTTGATACACTGATTTATGTATTACGATATTTTTGCAGACCACAAATCTCGAGTCATGATAATGCCTGCCATAATCGATTAGTAAGTAAGTCAATCTCTATACCAGAATGACATGTAATAGGCATATTCGGTCTATTACATAACCAACGAGAAAATAAGAGAGAGAAAATAGAAACTATATATAAAGGATAAATAATATAACAAAATATATATATTGAGTACATGATTCAAGCCCATGACCTAGTAGACAAAATTATATGACTATTACAAGAGTACAAGTTCCAAAAGTAGTACATAATTGTCTCAAATGAAAAAGACTATCAAAACTATATACAATTGTATATAGGTCGAACTAGGATGTCATAAGTTCAATCTTTATGTTTGAAGATATGCTTAAAATAAGATCAAATCACTAGTACCCATTTGGGGCTTGGATTTGCGTCAACAAAACATATGCAGAGTGTAGAAAGAGAACTAAAAAAATAAGTATCAATAAGCATCATATGCAACTAAGATTGGAAAGTAAATACAAAATGAAAAGTGAGTATATAGATAGTGGCTTGAGGTCAGGTAAATGAAAGATTAATTGAATGTGCAAGTATAAAATCCAAACGGTACATTTGTGTTATAACTAAAAGTAGATAACACAAATCGAACCATCTAATCCTAATGAGTACATAGAATAGATAAAGATTATATTAGCTAAGGATGAAAGTATTCTAGAAAATAGAATAATCAACCTTAGACTCAAGTGATAAAAAAAGCACCTCAAAATATGTAATATAACCACGAAGTATGGTCATAAACCAAACTAATAGAAGAGTGCCCGAACTCAAACCAATGCTAGTAGAGATATGCCCTAACCTCAAACATTGGCTTGGAGAGATATGATCGAACCTTGAATAGCTGCTAATAAACTCTGCAAATCTTCAAAATTGCATGCCTATTATCAAGAAGAACCATAAATAGAATGAAACACATTCATGATCAACAAGGACCCAATCGAGCGCGAATCCATAAAACATATCCAAAATAAGCTACAAAACCCAAAATCATACAAAACAAATCAAGGCCAAACATATAAGAGGTTATGGATGAACTGTCACAAATGCGGAGTGATTGGCTAACTATGTATTCCTACTATTACACCCCAATCATCTATACAAGTCTATGAGGAAATAAGCTGTCTGAAATGACATAGAAAGATTTTTAAGGTATGAACAGTAAAAAGCTCATATGTAATGCAATCAATAATCTATTCGTAGTCTATGTCCAAGAATAAGCTACAAAAATCATACAAGAAAACATATATATATATATATATATATATATATATATATATATAAACTATATGGTATAACACCACAATGCAATTCAATGTAGAAATGCTCAAATCTCCCAAAAACTAGCTGAAATAAAGCTCTGCTTGAATCATGTCTAGTAAACCTATATGAACTAGGAATCTCTCCCAAAACTAGATAATCAATATGAATTTACTAATGTATGCTCGGATATCGATAAGCCATATGCCACCTCAAAAGCTGATTATACATGTTTCAAACTCAAAAACTAGATCCTCACCCTTTCAAATAACGTCTTATTACTACCATGTTATAAAATACATTATTACAACATTATAACAAATATTTTGACACGAAAAATAATTAACTGAAGATATGCCAAAATACAAGTAAAAATTAAATTATGAGAACCACTCTAAGGACATCAAGATTGACTATGTATGTTAATCCTATCTGGATCAAGGAATTGTGCCTCAAAAATAGATGTAATCTAAGCCTTACAAGAGCCCCAAATAGTTCTTACAAGATTAATAACAAGGAAATCACCATTGAAGAAAATATAATATTGGACAATGTAGGGCACTTGTGGGTCTTATGCATAACTAATAATCCTACACTTGTCCCACAATAATCATGCACCAAATCCCAGTGAAAGTAATTAATTTTCCCAAAACTTTGAGCTTCCAAGAATGAAATTTTTAAGTAAATTATAACAAAAATGTCTTTTTAAGCCACTTTGCTGAAGTTGCTGATCTACTACTAAGGTAGTTTGCCATTAATTCATTGCTAAAGTAGCTCCCTGGATAATTATTCAATCACCGATTATGTGGGTTGTCCATAGAAGGTCCACTTCGCTTAAGCGACACCCTAGCTACTAAAGTGATTTCTGCTTAAAGGGATCCATGTTCACTTGAGCTGCTACATAAGAATAATTGTCATGACCCATGACCATCTAGTTGAAAGAGAATGAAATGATAATAAAAACACTAAATGCTCACCCTAGTCTTCGATGTGGGCTTCTACAGACTTTATCTATCAACATCGACAATTGGTGCCCCGACCTGCATCACGAATGGAGATGCAAATTGTAGTATGAGAACCAGATAAAAGTATGTAGTAGGCATCATAGGCAAAATGAACAAGATAGGTAAAAGAAATGTGAAATAGAGGAATATACCTGAACATGAACTCAGTAAAACTTTTATAACGAGAGAAGAACAGTAGTACAAATATGTTGAAACTAGATAAATGAAACAATCCCAAAAAGTGCCCAAAAATGTGCCTCGAAATACCTGGAATTTTAAATTCCATATATCTCAAAATTCATATGCGATATCGAAAATCTGACTTAATTTTTTTCAGGGGGTCAAAATTACGGGAAAAAGGGTCTAACCCCGATTTTAGAACAATCATAGAAAAATTCAAAAATCCCATAGTACAATCTTCAGTGAGGTTTTCGCGTCGCTTCCGCAATGCGCCTCTTCTTTATTTTGGGACTATTTTTTTAGATTGGTCCAAGACTTTTAAGTCTTGATTATTATGAAATTCACTGCATACTATATTAAAGCTATGTGAAATTATGACTGTTTTGCTATATTTTGAGCTATACATCTTTGATCTGTTGTAAGATTTGAGAAGGAGTTTTGATGTATATTTCTTGAGGGTGTTGCAAGGTGTTGATTGTTAGTTTTACAATGAATTTTCTTGCATGATTTCATCTCTATATTTTATTATTTTATACTAGCATTACACACCTTCTAAGTGTTTTGATAAAATGTCCGTATGTGGTTTCTTGAGGAGTTGAAGGTCCAAAGCATAAGATATGATATGATTAACTATACAATGACGTAAATGAGCCTATGTATATGATATATTCTATATAAAGTGTTGCATTAGACTATGACTGATCCGGGTAACCTAGTTGAGGGGTTAATATCGCAGCCACTAGGGTGCTATCATTACTAACCTTGATGAGAGTTTTATACCTCACACACTAGGGTGATGGGTGCTACCATCACTAACCTTGATGAGGGGTTTGGACCTCACACACAAGGGTGATTGGTGCTGTCATCACTAACCTACCAAGAGGTTTGTACTTTTAAAAATCTAGCTTGATCTCTTCTACACATATGATATCCTATATGAGCATAAGTTACTTAAGCATGTTTTACTTATGCATTGATCATGCATGCCATATTGTTTTGTAATTCCTATTGGCTATTGTTATACATTTTGACTATGATGCTTAATTCTTATTGCTTTGCATCCTACATACTTAGTTCATGCAAACGTACTAATGCATACTCTATGCCTACATGATGTCACCATGTAGGAACCGGTGCCTAAGTTAATCATCCTCCTCCTCCACCGCTCTTATCTATGTAGCAGAGGTATTTATTGGACATGTTATGTATCTATGCTAAGAGCATTGATTCTATTGTTCTTGATGTCTATGGTTTGAAAGTGCTTTCCCTTAGCTATGGTTGTCCCACTTTATTTTCTCTTGATGCTTGATTTATTGCTTCTATAACAAATGATGTGTAATGATGTTCTAAGCGTCTTGCTTAGTGTCCCTTCGGGTTCCCCTTCCACTGTGTTACGCCTAGGCCCTAGGTTTGGATCGTGATAAACTTGGTATCAGAGTACTAGGTTGATAGATTCTCAAAGTCTAACACACCACGTTGATTATAGTCCTATTCATGGTTGTGAAGCACGCCAAGACAAGGAATAGGAGACTGTGAGGCATTTTAGGAAATATTTTCCTTCTTCATGTTCTAGATCGTGTATAAAGTGGTGGTCAATTTTTCCTCGTAATGGTTGTTCTTTGCTATGCTAGATCATGCCAAACACTCAAGGATGAAGGGCCCAAACTCCCGAGGAGCAACCTACAAATGGTGAGCTCCGAGATGCTCTCACTATGCTTGCCCAAGTTGTGGCCAACCAAGTCAATCAAGGGGCCTAAGCCCTTCATGCTACTACCCCAGGAGCTAGGATAAGAGACTTCATGAGGATGAATCCTCCGGTTTTCTATGGGTCTAAGGTGGATGAAGATCCACAAAAGTTTATTGATGAGATCTATAAGATCTTGAATATCATGGGTATTGGGCAAAATAAAAAGGCGGAGTTGGCGACATACCAACTCAAAGGGATAGCTCAAATATGGTATGACCAATGAAATAGTGAGAAGGGGATTGGTAATGTGGTGCTTTAGGAGGAGTTTAAATTGGCGTTCCTTAGTCTGTTTTTCCCTCTTGAGCTTAGGGAAGCTAAGTTGATGAAGTTTACGAATTTGAAACAAGGTTCTATGAGTGTGAGGGAGTATGCCCTCAAGTTTAATCAACTTTCAATATATGCTTCTCATTTGGTTGGTGGCCGATCCTAGATCTAGGATAAACGAGTTTTGTGATGGAGGTCTCCCACTTGGTAAGTGAAGAATGTCGGTCCTTCATGCTAATTAGTGACATGCACTTGTCTCGGTTGATGACCTATGACGAGCAAATGAAGGAGGAGAAATTGAGGAAGAGAAGGGGGGAATGAGGAAAAAAGGGTTGGTCTTGGGGGTAAGTTCCAAAGGGGTGGCCGGTTCCAACAAGGCTAAGGGCTACAAATAGGGGGTTTTCCAATGACCTCCCTAGGCCTCAAGGTGTTAGTGTTGTGGCTCCCATCGATGTGTGTCCTAAATGTGGAAGGGGTCATAAGGGCCCATATTTAAAGGGTTCTGATGCTTGATATGAATGTGGGGATCTTGGTAAAAAGAAGGTGGATTGTCCAAGAAATCGTGGCAAAGGCCGAGGTGCAAATCCAGTTCCATTGGTAGAGGTGGTTCTCAAGGTAGTGCCCCAAGGCACAATCGATTTTATTCTCCATACGAGAGGCAAAAGTTTGGTGAGATTCTCGATATTGTTACCGGTATGTTGAAAATCTTTGACTTTGATGTGTATGCTTTGATTGATCCGAGTGCCATTTTTTGCTTTGTTACCTCTTTTGTTGCTAAAAAGTTCCATGTTACCCCCGAGTTGTTGCATGAGTCATGTGAAGTGTCTACTCTTATTGGTGCATCTATTATTTCTGGGAAAGTTTATGGAAGTTGTCCTATTTGCATTTTGAATAATTTTTTGCCTTGTGATCTTGTTGAATTAGACATGGTAGATTCTGATGTCATTCTTAGGATGGATTGGTTGTATGCCTACTATGGTTCCATTGATTGTAGAACCCGCAGGGTCAAGTTTTAATTTTCAAATGAACCCGTCCTTGAGTGGGAAAGTCATGGTGTGGTGGTCAAGGATAGATTCATTTTATGCATTAAAGCTTCCATTAAAGTTCGTTTCTGATTGCCACAGTTGTCAACAAGTCAAAGCCGAACATCAAAGGCCGAGTGGCCTAACCCAAGACATAGAGATTCCCACTTGGAAGTGGAAGGTGATTAATATGGATTTTGTGGTTTGGTTGCCTAAGTCTAGAAAAGGTTTTGATTCCATTTGGGCGGTGGTTGATAAGATGACGAAATCGGCTTACTTTCTACTGGATAAGACTACCTATGGCACTGAAGAGTATGTAAGGTTGTACATCTATGAGTTAGTGAGGTTACATGGGCTTCCTTTGTCCATCATATCAGATCGTGGTTCACAATTCACTTCACATTTTTGGAGGCTTTTCAAAGGGGTCTTGGTGCAAAATTTCACCTTCGTATGTCCTTCTACCCTCAAATGGATGGCCAAGCCAAAAGAACTATTCAAACCCTTGAAGATATGCTTAGGACACGTGTATTAGAGTTGAAGGGTAGTTGGGATATCCATCTTCCTTTGATTTAGTTTCCATACAACATTAGCAATCACTCTAGCATCGGTATGACTCCTTTTGATGCTTTTTATGGGAGATATTGTAGATCAATGGTTAGTTGGTCTGAGGTTGGAGAGATGGGTTTTTTTGGACCGGATTTTGTTATGGAGGCCCTTGAGAAGGTTAGGATGACTAGGGAGAGATTTAAGACAACCCAAAGTCGTCAAAAATCCTATGTCGATGTGAGAAAAAGGACCTTGAATTCAAAGTGGGTGATTGGGTTTATTTGAAGGTTTCTCCAATGAAAGGTGTGGTCCATTTTGGTAAAAAAAGGAAGTTAAGTCCAAGATATGTTGGTCCTTAGGGTTGGCAAGGTATCTTATGAATTAAAGTTGCCTAATTAAATGAATTTGGTTCATCCTGTGTTTCTTGTCTCTATGTTGAGAAAATGTGTTGGTGACCCTAATGCTATTATGCCTCTTGATGTTGAGGGTGTTGTTGAGGATCACGTGACATATGAGGAGGTTTTGGTTTTGATCTTAGATAGGGAAGTGAAAAGATTGAGGAACATGGAGGTGGCACCTATTAAGGTCCTTTGGAGGAACCAACAAGTTGAAAGTGTGACATCGGAGGTTGACACATACATGTAAAAGCAGTATCCTTACCTTTTCCACACCATTCAAGCCTAAGGTACTAACTCTAAGTCCGCTATGTGATATCAAGTCTTATGTTTTAGCCCCTATGTCATTCATATGCATTCATGTTTAAGTTACCAAATTTATGATGATTTTTACACTTAAGTTGAGATTTTTAAAATGGTGTTTTAAATGTAACGTTGCATTCTTGTTGGGGAGTATTTTTTCATGATTACTCTTGTATTGTATGTCTTTTTTACATTGGGCAACGAATATTCCTAAGGGGAGATATTGAGAAGAAACAAAAAATTACCCGAAAATGTGCCTCAAAATGCCCAAAATTTTAAATTCTAAATATCTCAAAATCCGTGCGTGATATCAAAAATCCAACTACATATTCTTGTTTAGGGGGTTAAAATTGGGGGATAATGGTCTAACCACAATTTTAGAACAACCGTATCAAAATTCGAAAATCCCATGGTGCAATTTCCAGTGAGGATTTCGCGTCGCTTCCACGACGCGCCTCTACTTTATTTTGGGACAGTTTTTTTAGTTCGATCCAAGAATTTTAAGTCTTGGGCCTAAGTGTTCGAAAACGTGTTTTTACCTATACTTAGCCTTATTTCACCGTCATATCATCCTAAACATTCCCAATACTCACTAAAACACTTAGCCATATTTTCACTCCTAAATTCAAGTCCCAAACACTTATCCTAAGCTAAGGTTCACCTTCAAGGTTCTTCTTCAAGCTTCAAGTCTCAATCTCCTTTTGTTCACCAAGTTTGTCTCCACGCTAAGGTATATGGGTTTCTTTCACCCATGATAACCATGCCTTCTTTTACTCAAATTGCATGATTTAAAGTTTATTTATAAATAGATCTTAATTATTATGAAATTCACTGCACACTACATTAAAGTTATGTGAAATTGTTACTGTTTTGCTATATTTTAAGCTATAAATCTTTGATCTATTGTAAGATTTGAGAAGGGGTTTTGATGTATATTTCTTGAGGGTGTTGCAAGGTGTTTATTGATGGTTTTACAATTGATTTTCTTGCATGATTTCATCTCTATATTTCATAGTTTTATACTAGCATTACACACCCTCTAAGTGTTTGATAAAATATCTGGATGTGGTTTCTTGAGGAGTTGAATTTTCAAAGCATGAGATATGATATGATTGACTATATGAATATGTAATGAGCCTATGTATATGATTTATTCTAAATAAAGTGTTGCATTAGACCATACCCGATCCGGGTAACCTAGTTAAGGGGTTAATATATCAATCACTAGGGTGAAGGGTGCTATCATCACTAACCTTGACGAGGGGTTTTTACCTCACACACTAGGGTGATGGGTGCTATCATCACTAACCTTGATGAGAGGTTTGTACCTCATACACTAGGGTGATGGGTGCTATCATCACTAACCTACCAGGGGGTTTGTACTTTGGAAATCTAGCTTGGTCTTTTCTGTATATATGATATCCTATATGAGTATGAGTTACTTAAGCATGTTTTACTTATGCATTGATCATGCATGTCATATTGTTATGTAATGCCTACTACCTATTGTTATTCATTTTGACTATCGTACCTAATTCTTGTTGCATTGCATCCTACATACTTAGTATATTCAAACGTACTAACGCATACTCTATGCCTACATGATGTTACCATGTAGGAATCGGTGCCCAAGTTGATCATCCTCCTCCTCAACGTGGCTAGTTCGATACTACTCAAGCTAGTTGGTGAGTCCTCCAGTTTGGGGATGTTAGTATATGTTTCTCTTATTATGTATCGATACATTCTTCTTTATTGTCTATTACACTATGAGGGTGAGCCCGATTACTTTGTATTGGCCCCCGCTCTTATCTATGTACTAAAGGTTTTTGTCGGACATGTTATATATCTATGCTAAGAGCCTTGACTCTATTGTTCTTGATGTCTATGGTATGAAAGTGCTTTCCCTTAGCCCTGGTTGTCCTACTTTATTATCTCTTGATGGTTGATTTATTACTTCTGCAACCAATGATGTGTAATGATGTTCTAAGAGGCTTTCTTAGGTTCCCTTCGGGTTCCCCTTGATGTTCTAGGTTTTGGTCGTGAAAATTAACAATATACACTAACAACACTCAGCTAGGACACATGTTCAGACTTTAAAGTAAACCTTGAGTGAACACAACCTTGAGTGAACACCCATAAGCCCGTCAAGTACACATAATAACTACATCAAAAGATTAGAAGCTACAATTCTCTAGAAATATGTACTCTAGGTATCATAATTCTGTAAAAGTGAGACCTTGAACCCCGGTGTAGGTAACCATAACTCTTGAAAAGTGAGGCCTCTATCACCAATATTGTCATAACCCAAGACTAGAGTATAGGTCCGAAATCAACAAATTGTACTAAGGGGATTTGGGACTTAGGATGTACTCTATGGTACAAAGGATCATGAAACTTACATCATACAATCACAAAGAGTAAATCTAAGGGAAGGGAGCATGGTCCGCATTGTATAGGAGTTAGGAACTTGGGGAATTGACCACTTCCTGACATAAATACTAAGGCAATAAGCTTAATATGACATGAATAATGAATGCCTTTATTAGAACATGCATGGGAGGTGAAAGCGTGAGTTCATAATATAGCATATGTATATGTGGAAGGAGACTTTAATTGACATTAAGATCATGCAAGCTACTATATATAATCTCATTTTTTGCTCCATAATGGAAAAGGAGTGGCCTACTTGCAAATATAAGCAATACTCTCATCTTACGACATAGCCTTTTTGATGGGTGTTACCTGATGCCCTTATTTACGACATGTACTTTTTCGTAGATGTACATGATATCCTTACCTTATGGAATTGTCTTTTTTATAGGTGTTACATGACCTAGTTGGATCCAGTAGTGTAAGTGTATTTAGGGAAATAGTAATAATCTATGGTGTCACATAGTTTAGGAAAACTAAAAATCTACCAAGGTCGTCTTGATGCTATGTCAACATCATTAGAGTACACTAAGAATAAGCATAATCACAACGTGCATAAGCTTATAAATCATAATTTCATAATAGGAGTATCTCAGTAAAACCATATCAACATAAAAAGGACTTCATAACTTTTCATAATTTTTCATAGAATTTCCATAGATTCATAACATATTTTCTAACCCTTAATCATTCATAATATTCATAAACTTGCATACTTTTCATAAGAATATATCATTTAAAACTATAACTCAAATAGCCCATAATGAGATTCAAAGACCCATAATAGATTAAGATAGCAAAATTCCAAAATCTATCCACTCATGCAATTAAATGGTAATACATACTCATTTGAACATAATATTTATGATTTAGATCAAAATATAACATTTGGGTAAAGATTTAACAAGACCCATTTAAAAGATTATCAACCCAATGTAGTAATGTAAATGGTTCATAAATACCAACTCATTTCACACATTTCAAATCAATAAACAATAATTTTTAATATGAATCATGCATATTATTAGGAATAGAAAGTACACATGATAAAATAAACCTTGAAATTAAAGATTAGGTTGAAAAGGTTTATAGACTCCATTGGTTAAAGGACCCATGGATGAAGAAACCCACATACATTAGAGTAAAGTAAAAAAGAAGGTTGAAGAAAATCTAGAATTGCATGAAGTGATTTGAAGAAATTGGAGCTTGTTCTTCAATGGAGGATTTCTGTCTTCTTCCTTCAGAGAGAAATATGAAATGAGTTAAGGGGAAGGTTATTAGGGCCAAAAAATAGACTTAGGAGGGTGAATTTAGGTTAAATTGGTCGAAAACCCCTTTTGAGAAAGTAAATATTATCATCAAGAGTAAAACAAATGACATTTAGATAAGTTCTATCAACAAAATCGGTAATCTAGGAGTCCCATCACCAAACCATTTGGTGGTTCAGAAATATAGCCGATTGAAATCTTTTGGACTTGGCTCGATGTAAGAAATATCTTATGACCCCAAACCGCATGTATCACACTTTGAATATCTAATTATTGTATCCCACCATCGTAGAAGTCATAAAGTGGAGTCAATACACGTGACTTAGGTCTTATAGTAAGATATGTGGCATTACAATATCTCCCCTTGTGGATATTCCTCCTTGAATTTGATGGAAATATGCTTGAGAAGAGTTAATAAATAAATTTCAGCCCAACATTAATGCATTACTTATCATGCCCCGGAAGGGTACCCTAGACGTGTCCAGCACACAAAGACTGTTGCTAGTCCCCAAACGAAGTACTTTGCCTCATCACATCTTTCATTCGCCATAATAAATTAGCAAAAGACTATATATAACAATGAGTAATGTAGACTCAAGTATCATAGTAAATAAATATGCTAGTAGGAAAGAAACTAGCTCAACAAGTCTCAACATCAATACTCAACTCTAGTCTATAAAGTCTCTATCACTATCAAATGGTACTAATGACAGACCCATGGCTACCTCAACTCAAAATAAAAGATAACTCAAGTCTAACTCTATAAAGCTAGATGAAAATAAAATAATGATCCTTCGAAGTAAGGAGGTTCTCCAACTCAACTGAATGCATAAATCCTTAACAATGCGCCTGTTGATGATCTCTAGTACCTGCCTTTGCATCATAAAATAATGCAGTCCAAAGGGGACGTCAACACGTGGAATGCTCGAGTATGTAAAATGGTTGAATGAAATAGGAATAGGTAGAATAATATAGAAATAACATCAAATCAGAATATACTCAATCAGAATGTCAAATGTCTATCTAAAGCAAGAGTAAAAAGTAGACAACTACCCCATCAATCAGTCAAACCTTATCAATCAAACTCTGCTCAACTCAATTGAACTTAACTCGACTAAACTCAACTCAACTCGACTTAGAGTAATCAATGGGGGGACTTTCTAGGAGTTTCTGTTATCCGAAACAACCACTTTTGAGCTAGTGATTGTATAACGATCCTGCTGATGTTTCCACAGTTATTCCGTACTTTCCAGGTAAAGAACGAATCAGATCCACTAGGGATCTAGCCTAAACAAGTGCTCTATTACTTTCAGGGACTTTAACTCAAGTTGGAACCTCAATATGATGGTCCTAATCCTTACCTACGCTTGGCTACGTAGTTAATAAGTGCGAGTTGTATTTACTCATACTCATTTCGATGCTCTATACTCCTCCCAACACTGAATGCTCATAAAACTCCTCATCTCAATCAAATCATCTCAATTAGACTCATGGAGGCATTCATCATCTCAAGTAGTCTCATAGAGACTCTCATCATCCCATTAACTCAACTTAACTGGGCCTTTCCACCTAAAATCTCAATAAATTCATCAACTCAATTCTCATTGAATAACTTAAGGATTTAGTTTAATCATTAAGAGAAAGTCATTCAAACGTGAATTTAGAATTCAATTATGAATACTCATAGGATCATCAAGCTCAATTAATTCAACCTCATACTTACATCAAGACTAGCATCAACATAGTCAAGTCAAGGTTCATTCATGCATGCTTTCAAAAAATAACATATAGGGTTATTCAATAACTCATGAAAAGTATATAGTTCAGGAAATCAAGTATATGATGATCATCAACATATGAAAATACATCTAATGTTTATATAATTTTCAAGAAAATATTCAAGAATCATGTATATATACTCGTGGGACTCTCAACTGCTCTATTACCATCAATGGGGCACATGGAAGAACAATTTCATGCTTTAGTTTAACCTTACATAACTAGTGTGAAACTTTTGAAAATCAATCCTCGAAGAAATACCCTGAAACTCCTCGAATTTATGCTCCTCTTATCTTCTCTTTAGCCCCAGTCTTTTTCAATAACTTTAAATGGCTTAGGAATGGGGATTAAAACTCTTTGATGCTCAAGACGACCCATTTAAATTGTGTTTTAAATTTAGGAGGGATTGAGAAATGTCTGGAATGCCATTCACGAAATTGAAACAAAACGTTTGCCTTGTTACACGGGGTGTACCATGCGAACTTGTGCAATTTTTAGGGTTTTCTACCGAAAATACTCCAATCGAGTTTTCTGATCCTATAAAAATGTTTTTGACAAATCTAAGTGTAACTTCGTGTCAGGTGCGCATCGCACACCTGTGACGCACATTTTCTGGAAATCGTTTTCGTATAAAAAAATTATCTTTTGATTCGGTTGCTCTAAAAATCAACCAATACTATTTTTTCGCTCAATTTTTCATTTGATCGCATATTCATCCTCGAATTTGCCATTAAAACATGAAAAGATGTGTTATGCGCACATCTTTTCTCTAGAGGTATTTTGGTAATTTTACTGGGTGCTACATCATCTTTCACTTGGAATCATCCGTCCTCAAATTATATGTAAAGGTGGACATCAAGGCATGAATACACTCAAGACTCATCTCAATACTCTCTCAATCAATCAAACTCTCGACTCCTCATCAACCTCAACAAACTCTACTCAGACTTAGGAATAGATACATTAACTTAGAAATAGACAAATCAATTTAAGTCAAGTTTAAGGACATTACGTTCAACATTCTCATCATCAGGTACATATAGATGAGAACACTAGATGAATACACTCAATATTCCCATGTTGCTTCCTTAATGAATTGATTCCTCCATAAGACTTTGACTGAGGCAATCTCTTTGATTCTCAACTTATGAACCCGACGATCGTGGATTTGGACCGGAATCTCTTCATAAGATAAGATATACTTCACTCCAACACTCTCAACAGGGATCACCAAGGCAGGATCTCCCAAACTTTTCTTCAACATCGAAACGTGAAACACTAGATAAATTACATCTAAGTCGAAAGGCAACTCTGACTCATAAGCAGCATCCCCAATCCTCTTCATAATCTGATAGGGACCAATATAGCAAGGACTCAATTTCCCCTCTTCCCAAATCTCATGACACCCTTCATGGGTGACACTTTCAAGTATACCCAATCACTCACCTGTAACTCTAAGTCTCTTCTCCTCACATTGGTGTAGGATTTCTGGCGACTCTATGCAGTCTTCAACCTTTATTTAATAACCTTTATCTTCTCCGTCGATTGATGGACAAGATCAAGTCCAATCAACTTTGCTCTTTTAACGTCAAACAACCCAAATAGTGATCTATATCTCCTCCCATACAAAGCTTCATCGAGAGCCATTTGCATGTTTGCATGATATCTGTTGTTATGTGAAAATTTAATCAATGGTAAGTGGTCATCACAATTTCCTTTAAAGTTAAGGACATAGGCTCTCAACATGTCCTCTAATGTTTGAATGGTACGCTCTAATTGGCCATCTATCTGAGGATGAAAGGTTGTACTCATATTCATTTTGGTACCCAATCCCTTCTAGAAAGATCTCTAAATTGAGAGTTGAATTGAGCTTTTCTATCCAAGATGATGGACAAGGGAACTCCATGCTACCTTATATTCTCACGGATGTACAACTTGGCATACTCCTCTGCAGTGTTAGTTGTATTTACTGAAAGAAGTGAGCTGATTTGGTCATCCTATCAGCAATCACCCATATCAAATCATGTTGCTTTCGAGACCTTGGTAGACCAGTGATGATGTCCATATTGATCAACTCCCACTTCCATTTAGGAACCTCAAAGTTGCTTGCCAATCCACATGGCCTTTGATGCTTAACTTTAACTTGTTGGCAATTCAGTCACTTAGAAACGAACTCAATAATATCCCTCTTCATTCCACTCCACCAATAGACTTCCCTCAAGTCATGGTATATCTTGGTAGAACCAGGATGAATATAATATCTAGAGCTATGGGCTTCAGCCATGACTCTATCTCGAACGCCATCAATGTCTAGAATGCACAATCTACTATGGTATCTCAACACTCTATCTCCCCTTTTAGAGAAGACCATCACTTTTTGTTTATGGGCAACCTCTATGATAGAATCTTGTTCCAACTTTTCTTTCACCTCTGCCACTAAAGATGAAGCAGACCCATTCTGAATAATAGCTCCTACCTCATCAATCTCTTCAACCTGAACTCCCAATCGAGCCAATTGATGCACTTCCTTGGCTAACTCCTTGTTTCCTTCCTCGACATAGGTCGTGCTACCCATTGACAACCTGCTAAGAGCATCAACGATAATGTTAACTTTACCTGGGTAGTAGAGAATGCTCATGTCATAATCTTTGAGCAAATCTAATAATCTCCTCCATCGCAGGTTGAGCTCTTTCTGATTGATGAAGTACTGCAAGCTCTTGTGGTCAGTCAATATATCCACATGCACTCCATCTAAGTAGTGGCACCAGATTTTTAGTGCAAACACCATCGTTATCAGCTCAAGATCATGGGTCAGATAGTTCCCTCTCATGAACCTTAAGTTGTTTAGAAACATAGGATATTACCTTCCCTCTCTACATTAGCACACAACCCAATCCAACTTTTGACGCATCATAATATATCATGAAGTCCTCTATCCTATTGGACAAAGTTAAAACTGGTGCAGTAGTTAGTCTAGTCTGCATTTTCGGAAACTCCTCTCACATTGATCAGACCACTAAAATTTGACCATCTTCTGAGTCAATTTGGTCAATAGTGTATATAGGGAAGAAAATCCGTCAATGAATTTGTGGTAATGTCCTGCCAACCCTAAGAAACTTCTTATGTTAGCCGGTTCGGTTGGTCTGGGCCAGTTCTTCATAACTTCAATCTTTTGGGCTTCTACTTGAATAACCATCACCCGAAATAATATGGCCTATGAAATCCACAAACTTGAGCCAAAACTCATATTTGGAGAATTTTACATACAACTCATGGTCCTTGAGAGTCTGGAGGATAACTCGAAGGTGACTGGCACACTTCTCCTCATCTCTCGAATATATCAAAATATCATTAATGAGCACGATCACAAACATATCAAGATATTGTCTTAACACCCTATTCATCAAGTCCATGAAAGATGCATGTGCATTCGTCAACCCAAAGGACATGACGAAGAACTCAAAATGGCCATATCTAGTCCTAAAGGCTATCTTTGGAATATCACATTCCCTCACTTTCAACTGATGTCAGCCAGATCTAAGGTCTATCTTTGAAAAAATGAGTCACCCTGGAGTTGGTCAAATATATCATATATCTAGGGGAGAGGATATTTATTCTTTATAGTGTCCTTATTCAGTTGCCTATAATCGATGCACATTTAGAGAGATCCATCTTTCTTTTGCATGAATAGGACAGGGGCATCCCAAGGAGAAACACTTGGCCTGATAAAGCCCTTCTCTAACAAATCTCTAAACTACTCTTTCAACTCTTTTGGTGCCATCCTATAAGGTGGAATTGTGATAGGTTGGGTATTGGGAAGAACATCAATCCTGAAGTCAATCTCCCTATCAAGTGGGACTCCAGGCAGATCCTCAAGAAACACACCAGGATACTCATTTTCAATTGGACTAACTCAAAAGTGGGAGACTTAACATCTTCAGGCTTAACTTGCATGAGGTGATAGATACAACCTTTGGAAATTAGTTTTCTAGCCCTAAGGTAGGAGATAAACTTTCCCTTAGGTGCAACAGAATCACCTTTCCACTCTGGAATTGGTTCATTCGAGAATTGGAGCTTAATGGTTTGGGCTCTACAATCGATGGAGGCACAATAGGCATGAAGCCAATCCATGCTTAGGATCAAATCAAAATCAATCATCTCTAACTCAACAAATCAACAAGAGTATCCTTACTATGAATAAGATTCTCTCTGCTCAATTAGACTCACCCACTAGAGTAGAAACATCAAAGGGTTCAAGAAGACTCTCAGGGGTTCTATCAAAATGACTGGCCACATAAGGAGTTATAAATGACAATGTCACACCAGGATCTATCAAAACATAACAATCAAGAGTAAAGACTCGAATCATACCTGTCACTGTCACAACATTTTGGGGAGTTCTCCTGATCATGGCGACTACCCATGGCATACTAACGGTTTGCAACTCTGCTCCGCCTGACATAGTACCTTTCCAATTTCCTCTAGCTAGTGGGATAGTGTAGAAGATTGAGCCGATCCGTCCAATTTTGGTGCTCTCTCTTAAAGTGACCTAGTTAGCCATACTTGAAACATGCATCAATTCCCTTCCAGCATCTACCCAAATGTAACCTGCCATACTTACCACATGGTGGCTTACCCTGGGAACCTTGAGCCACACTAGCCTGTGACCGGGATCCCTTGGCTCAAAAATTCTGAGACCTCTGATCATTCCTATTTCTTTACATAGGTGCACTAGTAGATGATGGTGCTGGCCTAACTGGAATCTGCTACCATTCCCTCTCTTTCCAACCTCTTGGCTAGATGTCTTGGCTCTCTTATTTCTGAACTTGACCCTATCATGTTGTCTCTCCTCATCAGCTTGTTGCACATAAGTCATCAATCTCCCGATTTCCATGTCTATCACAAGCATAACTCCCCTTTAATTTTTCTTTGGCCCTTTGTTTATCCCATCAACATATATCCCTATTCTCCCCTCATGTCAAAAACCATATCCGGAGCATAGAGAGATAACTTGGTGAACTTTAGACTTTACTCTTGCATAATCATGGAATCTTGTTTCAGATTCAAGAACTCTCTTACCTTGGCCTCCCTTCATTGTATTTGAAAGAAACGCCCCGAGAAGGCTTCCTCGAATATTGCCTAAGTTAGAAATGGGGATTCCTCTCCTCTTCCCTTCTTCCATTGGTCAAACCATAACCTGGTCACACCTTGAGCTAGTACGCAGCCAGTTCAATTCTATCAGCATCAGCCACATGCATCACCTGAAACACATTCTAGAGCTCCTCCATGTAGTTCTCAAGATCTACATTAGATGCATACCCTGTGACCTCAGGTGGATTCATCCTAAAAAATTCTTGGACTCTAGATGTGTCCTGTGTATCCTATCTAGCCTCTCCTTGCCTCGCAGTAGGTACCGTGATAGTCTGGCGAAGCTTAGCATTAGAAACCTCAGTTTGTAAGGGCTGCTCAATAGGGACTACCGGATCCAGAGGCTCCTCATATCCTTGAGGCTCGGGTGAGTTGACATTCTGCCTACCAGGATGCTCTCTACCTCTGACGGATCTTCTGGGAGGCATGATCACAACTTTGTAATGCGTAGAGCACGAATTAGAAGAGGGTTTTCATAAGTTTCAACTCTATAGCACGAATTAGATCGTGAAAGAAGTTTAACCATTACTAAAGTCCTATGGAACCCTGCTTATGTGTGTGGTGCACAACACACCCATAAATAATACTCTACTAGACACGGCTTCATAGACTCCCTAGGAGATTTGAATTCTGTCTTCTGATACTAAATTTTCCATGCCGCCGGATGGCACCCTAGACGTGGCTGGCACTCAGAGATATTGATAGTTCCTAAGATAACCACTTGTGCTGCTCACATTCATTCATTCGACACAATAAATCAATGAAATACTAAAGATACAATGGGTAATCTAGTTTCAAGTATCATAGTAAATAAATAGGCTAGTAGGAAAGAAACTAGCTCAACAAGTCTCAACATCAATACTCAACTCTAGTCTATAAAGCATCCGTCACTATCAAATAGTGCCAATGACAAACCCATGGCAACCTCAACTAAAAATAAAAGCTAACTAAAGTCTAACTGTATAAAGCTAGATGAAAATAAAATACTGATCGTTCGAAGTAAGGGATGCTCACCAACTCAGCTGAATGCACAGATCCATAATGATGCACTTGTTGACGATCCCTAGTATCTACATTTGCATCATAAAATGATGCAGTCCAAAAAGGACATCAGTACACGGAATGTACGAGTATGTAAAATGGATGATTAAAACAGAAACAGGTAGAATAATATAAAAATAACATCAACTCAGAATATACTTAATCAGAATGTCAAAAGTCGGTCTAAAGCAAGAATAAAGAGTAGACAAGTGACCCATCAACCAATCAAACCTCATCCGTCAACTCAATTAATGTCAATTGAACTCAACTTAACTCAGAGTACTTAATGTGGGGACTATCTGGGAGTTTCTCTTACCCGACAATAATCATTTATGAGCTAGTGATTGTACAACAATCTCTCTGGTTTTGCCACAGCCGTTCCGTACTTTCCAGGTAAAGAACGAATCAGATCCACTAGAGATCTAGCCTTAACAAATCCTTTATTTGTTTTAGGGACTTTAAATCAAGA
This sequence comes from Solanum clarkiae, assembly GCA_011800125.2. Lineage (NCBI taxonomy): Eukaryota > Viridiplantae > Streptophyta > Magnoliopsida > Solanales > Solanaceae > Solanum > Solanum clarkiae. The sequence goes on along the minus strand of JAABOM020016882.1, from coordinate 17,756 downwards.
GGGAACCTCAATATAATGGCTCTAATACTCACCTACGCTTGGCTACATAGTTACTGAGTGCGAGATGGATGTACTCTTGCTTATTTCGGTGCTCAATACTCCTCCCAAGACTTAATACTCATAAAACTCCTCATCTCAATCAATTCATCTCAATTAGCCTCGTGGAGGCAATCATCATCTTGATTATTCTCATAGACACAATCACCATCTCAATAACTCAACTTAACAAGGCCTTTTGGCCTAGTATCTCAATAAACTGATCAACTCAGTTCTCATTCAATAACACAAGGACTCAGATTAATCATTAACGGGAAGTCGTTTAGACAAACTCTAGAATGCAATTACGAATACTCATAGGATCATCAAAATTAATTAACTTAACCTCACACTCACATAAAGATTACCATCAACATAATCAAATCAAGGCTGTAGACTCCATCCCTGTCTCATTCATGCATGCTTTCAAAAAATAATATATACGAATATACAATAACTTATGAAAAGTATATAATTCAGGAAATCAAGTATATGATGATCATCAACATAGGAAAATACATGTAATGCGTATATAAATTTCAAGAAAATATTCAAGAATCATATATGTACATGGGACTCTTAACTGCTCTATTATCAGCAATGAGGAACATGGAAGAACAAGATGCTTTAATTTAGCCTTACATACTAGGTTTGAAGCTTATGAAAATTTATCGTTGAAGAACTCTCCTCAAACTCCTCATATTTACGCTTTTCTTCTCTTCTCTTTAGCCCTAGTCTTTTTCAAGAAATTAGAAAAGCTTAGGAATGATGATTAAAACTCCTTTTACACTCAAAGTGACCTCTTTAGATAATGTTTTAAGTTTAGGAGAGCTTGGGAAAGGTTTGGAATGTCCCTTGCGAAATTGAAAAAAATATTCTCTTCGGTACACGGGGTCCGTGACGCAGACATGTGCAATTTTTGGGTTTTTTTGCAAAAAATTCTTTGATCGAGTTTTTAATCGCGTAGAAAATGTATGAACCAAATGTAAGTGTAAGTTTGCATTAGGTGCCAGTCGCACACCTGTCGCACACTTATTTTGGAAATCATTTTTGCATAAAAAGTTTATCTTTTGATCTGGTTGCTCGAAAAATCAATCAAGACCATTCTCTCACTCAATTTTTCATGGTGATCACATATCCAGCCTTAGATTTTCCATCAGAGAATGGGAAGACATGTTATATACATATCTCTCCTCTAAAGATATTTTGATAATTTTATCGGGTGTTACATTGATATAATTTAAAACCACTTTCAATAAATTTTAGACATACGCATCAAATATCATCAAAACATATTACCATGAGTATGTATGCATGCAATGTGACAAGAAAAGGCCTAAAATTCAAGGTTTAACACCTAGAAATGATTGAATTATTACCTTAGGCTTGAGTAAAATGGAAGAGATAAGGATATTATTTCTTCATATCTACTTCTACTTCCCAAGTAGCACTTTCAACTTATTGATTCCTCCAAAGGACCTTAATAGATGCTATATCTTCATTTCTCAATCTCTTCACTTGCCTATCTAATATCTCAACTGAAATTTCTTCATACATCATGTTTTTCTCAGAACCTACTATCTCCAAAGTCACAATAGGGTTTGGATCACCTCCACACTTCCTCAACATGGACAAATGAAAGACTGGATGAACAACAATCATCTCTATAAGCAGTCTAACTCATAAGCAACCTTACGAACACACCTTAAGATTCTATAAGGTCCTGCATACCTAGGGCTCAATTTTCTCTTCTTGCCAAACTGAAAATGCTCCCTTAATTGGTGTGACTTTTAAATATAGCCAATCATCCACCTTGATTTCAATATCTCTCCTATTGATGTTGGAATAAGAATTTTGCTGACATTAAGGCCTCTTTGATCTCTCTCTTATCATCCTTACCTTCACCAAGGCTTCTAAAATCAAATATGAACCTATCAAGGCCATTACTCTCACTTCAAACCACCCAACCGATGAGCTACATAGCATAAGTTAAACACTTGCGGAATAAACATAGGGAAAGGGCCTATGGGACTATAATATGAAAATGAAGCAATATTAGAAAGAGACATCAATATTTATCCATAAAGTATATCGATTAATACATAGATGGACGGAAGTAGTAATAGTTGGTGTCGATCAGTGAATAAGGCTCTATACAAAGGCAAAATAGAAGGTAAAAGCCTCAAAAGACCAACATATATAGTATCTTAAGTACAAAGCAATAATGAAAACGGTAGAGACTTGAATTAAGGTCTCAACAAAATAAAAGTACTAGTCATGAATGCTATAAAACTAGCCATGAATCGATGGAGGAGTACCTGTCCCTACATGGTTAAATTATGCAGGCAAAATTTGCATTATTACTTTTTGAATATAATAAGTATGTGAGATGCAATGCAAGCATGAACTTGTAATTCCATCATTCATGAGTAAAACATATACGTACAAGCTAGTACAAATACTTAATATAAGCTTAAGCATGAATAGGGAACATTGCTCAATATGAATGAGAATAAATTCACAAAAGATCACGTGTAATAGAATCATTTCACACAATCATAAGCTTGTGTGAGTGGACCTTAATCTACATATAAGACCATATGAGCTACTACATGGAATCCAACATAACCTCCTATGTTGGCATGGGGAGACCACTTTCCGAGTGGAACTCTATCACATCGCATGCATGTTTATATACCATAAGTAGCCTACATGGATTAACTATCCTAGACTACAAGGGTTCCTATGGTGGCAAATAGTTTTTTGACAACGAGATTCATATCTAGCAGGTCATGCCTCAACTAAGGGGAGGAGCCTCAATCTAAAGGTCCTCTTGGTTCTAAGTCATCCGAATCTTTAAAGCATATACTTAGTCAAATAATGAAACTTAGAATCATAAGTGACAAATCATAAGAGTAGCTCACACTTAGGAACCACCAAGTTAGAATTGTCCTTTAATCTTAGGGACCTTCTTAGCAACTTTTAGGAAAATTGTCAATATGACTATATATTTGACAAATCATAAATTTTAAACTCAACTTTAATGCTCTAATAATCATCACAAGTCATGCAAAACTTTACTTGAAAATTAGTGGGTTAACTCTTAAGTTAAAACATCAGAAATCATGAAAATGTGCTTGTTCAAAATATGTAAAGTAACCCACACTTCATTATTAACAATATTCATTATTGAGGTCATTATCAATAACTTAAGTACATGTATGTACTTAGTAAAATATTATAGGATATCATTGTAAACATTTCATAACATAAAGTATCATAAAATCATCATTAACATGCATATTTACTTGAAGGAAGTTATAGAGAAGATAAAAAAATTATGAAGGACTTTATGTGTGAAAGGATACTAGAAATCAAACTCACATACCTTGGTAAGCTTTGGAAAAAAGGAATTTTCTGTTGAAGAAAGGATCCATTGAAACCCTAGCTTTCTTATCTTGTTCTTCTGTTATGGAGAGTATTTCTTGCCTTAGTTTTTTATTTTTTAGGATGGAAGAATGAGAGAATAAATAATGGTACTAGCGCTTTAACGTCAATATAGGGCCCTTAGGATTCCATAAATGACATGGTATAGAATTAGGATCTGCGGAAATAACAAACTTCCCTTCATTAAAATTGTCGAGTCAAATCTACAAAAGCCAAATTATAGTTGGTGGTTTGAACCACGACCGTAGTCCTGTCCATCATGTTGTCCGTTTACAATATTAAAAAACTATTTTGCAAACCCACCATATTCTATGGGTCGTCCTTTGACTTATAGCTCACGGTTGGACTCGTTGAGTCCTTCCACACTTCATCAGTTTTCTTACTTTTTTGGGCAGCATCTACGAAGGGTTTATCTAGCTGTATAATGGCCTATAGACCATCCTGTTAATCGTAGGAAACTTTCCAGAGACTCCATATTTCCTTTATGTTTGATACTCTCATCTATGACCCTATCTATGGACCGTCAATCATTCCACGGGCCATCCTTGGCCACGTGGGTTACCCTACACTTAGAAAAGTTTTCACTTTCCTGAAGTTCATGTGTAATGAACCAACCCATGAGCTATAATATACCTATGTACCGTACATAGGCTTCATGAACTGACCCAAGGTCATTTTTTGACAAAACGTTTTGCACTTCTAGACAACTAAACTAAGGATCATTAGAATATCTCCTCCTTGGGATCATTCACCCACAAATTTACTTAAAGGAAAGCTCTAAGGAGTAAATCATTAGCTAAAAACCTAGTATACATGTAAAATGTAAGTTAAACATCATTTCATAAAGTTTTCAAAATTTACATTCAAAACATCTCTCAAAACAGTCCATAAATTTAAGGGTAAGTGTATGCATCATGCAAAACTAAAAATGAAAGGGATTTAAGATTTTACTAAAAAATTTCTTTCCCTTTTGTACACTTTTAACTCCATTTCCTATCATGGTACATGCATATTTGTTAGCAATTTGAATTATTAGTATACTAAGGATAATATTTCTTTGCAATTCAACCACAAAATGAGTCCAAAATATGGACTCATCAGTCTTATATGTTGGTTATGGTCCCTTCCCATCTATGTACGATATGTTATATGATCTGCAATTCTGTATCCACATTTTGACTAAGGAATCGATCTTTCATGACATATTGAGCTTATATATATTGATTTATGGTTTTGCATATTGCTTAATTATGGCTTATATTCCTTTTATTACACCCCATATACTTAGTACATTCCAAGTACTAATACATACTTTTTGCCTACATGATCTCACCATACAAGTATTGGAGTTCCCATTCATCCTCCTCTTCCAAGTGGTTAGATGATTCGATTGAAGCCTCTTTTGGTGAGTCTACTTAGGAAAAATAGCCATTCACTATCTTTCCTTATTTAGACACATATATTTTTTGATACAATCTATTGAAGGTGAACCCGGGTGATGTCTTGGCCTCTATTCCATTCATATTAGAGGTGTTGTTAGATATTTGGATTTGTATTTATTGAGCCCAACTCTTATTATGCTATGTATTATGAAAGACTTCCTTATTCTCTTATTTCCCGTTATGTGTTTAATGCTTGTAGTATGGATGATATGAATGTCCTAAGTCCCTAATTGCCCCCATAGCGTGAGTCATACTTACCTGCCCCTTAGACTTTAATTGCTATATGATCCATGCTAATCCTTTTCCCTACAACATCCCCATAGCATGAGTCTAAAGTCTCGTTTCCACTAGAAATTATCTTCTATTTACATTAATTTTTCTTCGACAACAAAGGATGTGCTATGCATGCTTAAGAGCTTGTTTGGGGTTCCTTCGGGTTCCCCTTTCATCGTGTCATGTCAAGGACCTGGGCTTGGATCATGACATTGATACCACTCAAATGTATTTTGCATGATTCATTATCTTGCAAATATTTAACACTACCTCCTCTTCATTCAACCTAAATCTCAAGTCTCCCCTTTCAACATTGTCACAACTCAGACTTAGGGCCTAGACGTGATGCAGCGAAGGGGGAACCCAAAGGCACCCCAAACAAGTCTCTTAGCATATCACTACACATATTTGGTCATAGAAGAAGTTGTACAACATCAAGAGATAGTAAAAAAATGAAAAACCGGGCTAAGGGACATAGTTGATACCATAGATACATAGAAAGTCAAAATATATCATTTATATATCATAATGTTCCAACAACACCTCTAATACATAGATAAGAGCAGGGGCCAAGACAATCCTCGATCTCACCCTCATAGTTATAAGTTTCTGACATAATAAGAGTCAATACAGAGCATAAATTCAAAGAAGCATGTCCTCGGAGTTGAGGACTCACCAACTTGCTTTAGGAGATAGTCCTAGCCACGTGGAGGAGGAAGATGGTCAACATGGTAATATCATGTAGGCATAGAGTATGCGTTAGTATGTCTGAATGTACTAAGTATGTAGGATGCAATGCAACAATAGATAGGCAACATACGTAAATTATATAATCATAAGCAATGGATAGCATTATAACAATATGACATGTATAAATGATGCTTAAAGTAAAACATGCTTATATAGAACATATTATATGTGTAGGAAGAGACCATAATTATATACCAAGCAACTTAGTACTTGGAATCCAAGATGAACCACCCATTCGAGGTGAATGAGGTATCAACCCCTCAATTTGGTTAATGGGTTACCAACTCCCATTCAAGGTTATTGAGGTATCAGCCCCTCGATTTGGTTGATGAGTTTACCACCACTCATCCAAGGTGATTGAGATATCAACCCCTCAAATTGGTTGATGAGTTTACCACCTACCATCCGAGGTGATTGAGGTATCAACCCCTCAATTTGGTTATGGTCAACTTGCAACACTATATATACCATTCATGAAAATAACACATATAGATATTCCTTTCATTATCATATGGTTACTTTGTTCATAGGTCATGTGATAGATCATCAGTGGCTCCAGAATCCATAACCGGGCATTTTATCAAACACTTGGTGGGTGTGCGATGTTAGTTTAGAATCATGCAATTTGAGAATGAAATTATGTGAGAAAAGTCAATATAAAACCACCAACCAACACTAGGTAATACCCTCATGCAAGATACATCAAAGCCTCTCATCAAATCAAATAGTGGATCTTAGATTCATAGCCTAAAATATGCTTCAATAGTCACTAAAAGTAATCAACTTGAAAACATGCAATTTAGAGGCACCATGGATGAAAGGACCCAATGGTTAAAACCCACATACCTTAGGTCTTGAGTTTCTTGAAATTGAGTTGAGAAAGAATTAAAGCTTGGAATAGGGTCTTTGAATCCAAAACTTGTTCTTGAGTTTCCTTGAACTTGTATTGGGGTTTTGGTAGAGGATTAGAGAGTGTGTTCAAGTTGGGAGTGATGACTTGTTCCTTTGAGACAGGATTTAGGTCTTTTGGGAGGTTAAGATAGCATTAGAAGTCCAAAAAGATCATTAGAATAAACAAAATTTATGAAAATGCCATTAATGAAATAGACAGTAAAATTGACAAAGTGTCACCTCACTTGACGTTACACGTGTTGTATGGCACTCAAGGGGTCGTGTGGAGTGTGAGATGATACTTGGGAAAAATTAACATCATCATCACTTTGGCGGGAGGCTCCACGGGCTATGTGGTGCTACACGGTCCGTTTAGTGGCCTATGGAGTTACAATTCGTGGGAAAAATATGGGCAGGAGGCTCTACGCCAGGCCACATGACTCGTCAAGCTTGCCACGACCCATGAAGATGGCCGTGACACTATGCATGATAAAGAAAACACCTTCTCAGCCAACTTTGCCTCACTTGCACACCTCCACGGCTAGCCACACAGTCAGTGGCAAGCCACACGGCCTGTGCCACTGGCCGTGCCCCAACCCTTATACCAAAAATGGTCTTTTCCAGCCCAAAACAGTCCACGCGGCTTGTCCAAAGCTCAATGCCCATCTAAGTGCTCGTGTAACATCATTGCACGGGAGGGTCTCACAAAAATGGTCATAAATCCTTCATCCGAATTCGTAATGAGGTAAAACCAAGTGCGTGGGAAAGCTAACCCAAAGGGATTTCATTTTACATGTCATAGGTTGTCCAGTTCTTTGTGTTTCTAAAAGTTATGCTTGTTTAAAGTTGACCTTGGCACAAACCAACACCCAAAACTCAATTCATAAGGAAGTCCTGAACACGTCTAAGTACTAGAAGTTTCCCCACGACCCTAATACACTCCCCACCTAAATAAATAAGGCTTGAAAGATGGATACATAAGAGCATGGATTTACTGGGTATCACAATATCTCCTCTTGAGAACATTCGTCCCGGAATGTCAAAGAAAACTAAACAAGGAAAGTAATCATGAAGATTTTAGCCCAACATGGATGCAACAAATGCACTTAAACATTATTTTCAAAAAGTCTCAACATGAACATCAACAATCACCATAATCTTGCTAACATAAACATGAACGCATGCAAATGACATAAGAGCCAAAATTTAAGACTTAAAATCATATAGAGAGACTTAATTTAGTACCTTAGGCTTGAGTAGAGTGGATGAGATATGTATATCACTTTTACATGTCCGCCTCAGCTTCCCATGTGACACTCTCGACTTGTTGATTCCTCCAAAGGACCTTAACAGAAGCTACATCCTTGTTCCTCAACCTCTTCACTTGTCTATCCAAGATTTCTACTAGGACCTCTTCATAAGTCAAAATTTCTTCAATATCACTCACAACATCTAGAGGAACAATAGCACTTGGGTTGCCCACACACTTCCTCAACATACATACATGGAAGACTGGACGTACCATATTCATGTCATTGGGAAACTCTAACTCATAGGCCACCTTACTAATCCTCCAAAACACCTTATAGGGACCCACAAATCTAGGGGTCAACTTACCCTTTTTACAAAAATGAATCACACCCTTCATAGTTGAGACATTTAAATAAATCCAATCACCAACCTTGAATTCAAGATCCCTTCTCCTCACATCGTCATACGAATTTTGTCGACTTTGGAAAGTTTTCAATCTCTCCCTAACCATCTTCACTTTCTCCATGGCCTCCATAACCAAATTCGTACCTAATAATGCCATCTCCCCTACCTCAATCCATCCAACCAGGGATCTACACTACCTTTCCTTAAGAGTCTCAAACGGAGCCATCCAATGCTTGAGTGATAACTATTATTATAATTACACTCAATCAGTGGAAGATGATCATCCCAACTGCCCTGAAACTACAATACACTAGCTCTAAGAATATCTCAAAAGTTTGGATAGTTCTTTCGGCTCGGTTATCCGTTTGAGGGTGAAAGGCCATACTAGGCTTAACCTTGGTACCAAGACCTTTTTGGAAGGACATACAAAAGTATGAATTGAATTGAGTACCACGATCCGATATAATAGACAAGGGCATCTCATACAATCTCACCAATTTATGGACATACAATCTAGCATAGTCTTCAACACCATATATAGTCTTAATTGGCAGGAAATGAGCCGACTTTGTCATCCTATCAACCACAACTCAAATAGAATCAAAACCCTTTCTAGTCTTACGTAAGCCAACCACAAAATCCATTTCAATTTCCTCCCACTTCTAAGTAGGAATCTCTATGTCTTGGGCTAGGCCACCCGACCTTTGATGTTTGGTTTTGACTTGTCAGCAATTATGTCAACTGGACACAAACTTAGCAATGTCTTTTTTCATACCTCCCTACCAATACACCTCTCTCAAATCCCTATACATCTTTGTAGAACTGGGGCAAATGGAATAGGAAGAGTTATGAGCCTTATCTAGGATTATCTTTCTCAAGTCACCAACATCGGATACATACAATCTACCTAGGTACCTATGGGCACCAGCTCCCTCTTGGGAGAACACCTCCACCTTACCCTCTCTCACAAAGCCTTTAACTCTAACAAGGTGGGGTCAACATCTTGCTTTTCCTTCACCTCCTTGATCAAAGAAGATTTAGAACCATCAACCACCACTACGCCACTATTGTCAACCTTTTCCAACCTAACCCCCAATCTAGCCAACTGATGGACCTCCCTAGCCACCTCCTAGCCACTATCATCAACATGAGATAGGCTACCTATAGACACCCTACTCAAAGCATCGGCCATAACATTAGCCTTACCTGAGCAGTAATGCACACTCATATCATAGTACTTAAAAAGATCTAACTACCTTCTTTGTCTCAAGTTAAGATCTTTTTGAGTGAACACATATTGGAGGCTTTTATGATCGGTAAACACATCAACATGCACCCTGTACAAATAACGACACCAAATATTCAAAGCAAATACCATGGTGGCTAATTCAAGATCATGGGTAGGATAATTCTTTTCATGCACTTTGAGTTGTCTAGAAGCGTAGGCTATCACCTTGCCGTTTGATGTTCTATCAAAATACAACACATTTGATGCCTAAAATAAAGGATTTTTCTGCGTTCTTAATGCGACTTTGTATGGTTTTATGTGTTTTTGTGTTAATCTTATAGGAAAGTTAGGTTGGCATGATTATGAAGAAAAGTTGATGATTTTGCTGAATCATAGGATATACGAGCTCACCTACAAGTCGTAGCCCAAGCTACGATCCTAAGGTATGTTGTAGCAAAAAAACAGAGACCAAAAATCAGAAATCTACTAAGTGAAGGTCACCCTACGAGGCCATCCCACGAGTCGTAAGTCTCACAATGACTCGTATGGGTGGACTCATAGCAGGAATTAGAGAGCCAAAATGTTGTACCAAAAACTGAAAGCCTAGACTACGAGAGGAGCATACGCGTTGTAGCCCAAGCTACAACTCATGCTAGTGGGTCATACTAGTCGAGTCCAAGAGGCCAGGAACCTGATATGAGACCCTGATTATGACTCATAGGACATCCTACGAGTCGTAGCCATGAGGCGTACCAGCTACCAACTGTCTTTTCTGTGTAATTTTTAGGATTATTTTGAAAACACTATATATAGCTTAAGTTAGGGTTTTATTAAAGGGGATCCGAACCAGAGAAGTTTTATTCATCTTTCAAAAGGGGATTCGAACCAGAGAAGTTTTATTCATCTTTCAATATTCTCTCAAGGAAACTCATAGGATTTTAGCTTAAATTATCTTTTTTTCTTGGAAAATCCAAGTTTGAGGATTGAAAACCATGCTTTGTGCTCATCGTCAACTTATCAAGCTTTTGGTTTGCAACTTGTGGTGTCTTCAATCTTCATTGCCTTAGGTAAAATTCTCAATCGTGTCATTTATTTACATTTTTACTTGTTTTGCCTTATTCATGAGTAGCTGAGCTCCCACAACTTGGGGTTGTGGAAACCATGGGTAGTTACTAGAGATAACCTAGATTTATTGCATTTCTATGATTGGGGTTTTGCATGTATTATTTATTTTTCGTCATTATGATTGTTTTTTGGTGGTGGCCAACACCAAACCCCACCTACTACCATGATCTCGACCAAGATAGTGACGAATAGGAAAAGGGAAGTAGATGACAAAATTTGAATGATGTCTTCTCGTCTAATCAACCAAACCTGACCAAGGGGAGGTTGACTGGAACAATAGGTAACAGTTAGTTAGCACACTATGGTAGCCGACCAAGGACCATGGTAAAATTCGACCTTCACCTTCACAATGGGGCTAGAAGAACCTAAGTTACAGTCCTGCATGCGAATCTCCAATTGTAGTTATATTTCCTAGGGTAATCGAGTCAAAGAACCATGGGGAACACAATTTCCAAGTTGTCCCTAAAATTAAGTGTTTTTCCTCATCGTTGCATAGCATTTATTTTATTTTGTTCTTGAAATTACAAACCCTCCAACCCTATTTAGAGATTTTACTTATCTATACTCAAAATGATTGATAGTGAATTCTGGTTGTCAAACCCTATATTCCTTGTGGATTCGACTCTAACTTTCGGTTAGATTAATTGCTGACAATGATTGCTTTCTTATAGGAGCGTAAACATCATCACCATTTTTCATCAAAACATAACACAACTCGATTCTTGAGGCATCGCAATACACAACAATCCTTTCTAGCCCTTCCAGTAGTGACAAGATAGGAGTGGACACAAACTTATCCTTCAACTTTTGGAAACTCTTTTCACACTTATCAGTCCACACAAATTCAGCCTTCTTTTCGATCAACTTATTTATAGGAGAAGAAACAGAAGAGAACTCATTCACGAATCTCCGATAATAACCCGCTAAGCCCAAAATGCTTCTAATATCTGATGGAGTCAAAGGTCTAGGCCAATTTCTAATCACTTCCGTCATTTAAGATCCACCATAATACTGTCCCCCGATACCATATGACCTAGAAAGGAAATCTTTCAACCAAAACTCACATTTCTTATACTTAGCATACAACTTCTCTTTCCCTCAACCTTTATAGAACCACCCTGAAATGACTTACATGCTCCTCCTCACTATGGATAAAGATCAAAATATCGTCAATGAAGACCATAACAAACAAATCAAGGTCGGGTTTAAAGACCCTATTGATTAGATCCATGAAGATAGCCAGTGCATTAATCAACCCAAAAGACATGACCACAAATTTATAATGCCTATACCTAGTTCAGAAGGCCATCTTAGGAATGTTACACTCCCTCACTATCACTTGATGATATCCGAACTGAAAATCAATCTTAAAGAAGTGACTAGCCCCTTGAAGTTGGTCAAATGAATCATTAATATTTGGTAGAAGATACTTATTTTTTATGGTGACCCAATTAAGTTGCCGGTAGTCAATACACATTCTAAGGTGAAGATGTTCATGCTCCAATAAGAAAGCGGTCCAGTCACCAATTAACGTAATCGAAGGTTAGGTCGAATCCACTGGGAATACAGGGTTTGACTACGAGAATATACTATCAATCATTTCAAGTATCTAAAGTAAAATCTCTAAATGGGGCATTTTTGTGATTCAAAAACAAATTCAAGTAAACACTGCACTACAATGTAGGAAAAACACTCAATTTTAGGGACAACTTGAGAATCGTGTTTCCCATGATTCATTGACTCAATTACCTTAGGTAACATAACTATAATTGAGATTCAAATGCAGGATGGTAACTTAGGTTCTTCCGGACCTCTTGTGAAGGTGAAGATCAAATTTCACCGGGGCGCTTGGTCGACAACCATGGCGTTCCAACTAACCATTACCTATTTGTCCTAGTCAACCTCTTCTTGGTCAGGTTTAGTTGATTAGATAAGAATACATCAATCGAATTCTGTCATCTACTTCACTTTTCTTATTCGTCACTACCTTGGTCGCGATCATGATAATAGGTGGGATTTGGTGTTGGCCACCACCAAACAACAATCATAATGAAGGGAAATAGACAATAAATGCAAAACCCCAATCATAGAAATGCAATAAACCTAGGTCATCTCTAGTCAACTACCCATGGTTCCCACAGCCCCAAGTTGTGGGTTCTTAGCTACTCATTACCAAGGTAAAACAAACAAAAATGCAAATATAAGACATGATTAAGAATTTTATTGAAAGCAGTGAAGATTGAAGACACCTCCAATTGCAAACCAAAAGCTTGATAGATTGACAATGAGTACAAGGAAAGATTTGAAATACAAAAAAGTGGGTTTCCAAAAGAAAATGATAAACTAAGCTAAAATCCTAAAATATTCTTGAGATAATGTTCAATGGCTCTTTCAATGTCTACAAAATTTCTCTAATCTAGTATGTGGAATCTCGAATCTCTCCAATAAAACCCTAACTCAAAGTATTTATAGTGTTTACATATTTACACTAAAAATTATATAGAAAAGATAGCTGGCATCTGGTTCACTTCACAGTTACGACTCGTAGTGTTACTGACGAGTCGTAATCGAGGTTCGTATCAGGTTCTTAGCATCTTGGACTCAACCAGTATGACCCACTGGTACGAGTTATAGCTTGGGCTATAACTCATATGCTCGTCTTGTAGGCTAGGCCTTGAGTTGTTGATCTGATGTTTGGGCTCTCTATTTCCTGCTACGAGTACACCTATATGAGTCGTAGTGAGACCTACGACTCATAAGGTGGCCTCGTGAGGTTGACCTCCACTTAGCAGATTTCTAATTTTTTGGTCTCTATTTCTTGCTACAATAATACCCTATGACTCATAGCTTGGACTATGACTCATAGGTTAACTCGTATGTCCTATGCTTCAGCAAAATCTGCAATTTTCCTCCAAAATCATGCCAACCTAACTTTTCTGCAGGAAAAACACAAAAGCATATAAAGGCATAAAAAGTCGTATTAAGAACTCACAAAATCCCGTATTTTAAGCATGAAGTGTGCTTTATTTTGACAGAACATCATAAGGGAACTATCCTTCTTCTTCACAAATAACACCAGTGCACCCTAATATGATTGGATAGGCCTAATAAAACCCTTCTCCAACAAATCGTAAACTACTTCTTCAACTCCTTTAACTCCGCCGGGGCCGTACAGTAAGGTGAAATAGAGATGGTTTGAGTATTGGGAAGGAGGTCTATACCGAAGTCTATTTCCCTTTCAGGAGGAACACTGGAAGGTCATTTGGGAAGCCATCAAGAAACCATTAACCACCGGAATTGACTCTATAGGAAGGACTTTAGACTCCACATCCCTAACCCTCACAAGATGATAGAGACACCCTTAGAGATCAACTTGGGCCTTAATGCAAGAAATAAATCTACCTCTAGAAACCACATCATGACTCTCCCATTGAAGGACGGGTTTATTGGGAAATTGGAAATTTGACTCTATAGGTTCTACAATTAATCGATGCTAGTATTCATGAAACCAATCCATTTCAAGAATAACGTCAAAAACTAAAATGTCCAACTCAACAAAGTCTCATGGAAATATTTTATGCAAAGTACAAATGGGGCAATTTTTATAGACTCTTCTAGCAAAAAAAGATGCACCAATGGGAGTAGACTCCTCATATCGCTCACATAACAACTCGAGTTTTAACATGAAACTTTTTGGCAACAAAGAGGGTAACAAAAGGAAGAGTGGCACCTGGGTCTATCAATGCGTACACATCAAAATCAAAGACTTTTAACATACCGGTGATGACATCGAGCACCTCATCAACCCTTACCTCCCATAGAGAGCATAGAACCAATCGTGCTTTGGGGAACCACCTCGTTGCCCACCTCTTCCCCTAGGAACCACATTTGCAACTTGTGGACGAACATATCCACCCTTTTTTTATTATGAGGACAATCAATCCTCTTACATCCCACTTCACCACAACTAAAACAAGTATTGGTGTCCCTCAAACATGGGCCTCTATGACTCTTACAACATTTTTGACACATAACATTAGGTGCCACACCACCATCATCTTGGAACCTTGGGTTTTCATTCGCAAACCTCCCATTAGAAGCATTGGAAGATCCTAGGCCTCGATGAAACCGGCCACCCTTGGGACCTTGGAATTTACCGTTAAAACGGGCCCTCTTGGCGTCATCACTCCTCCTTTTTCTAAGCTTCTACGCCTCCAATTATTTGGTATAGTTCATTAAGTAGGACAAATCCACGTCACTAATCAACATAGCAACCTGTCATTCCTCATTCACCAAATCGGATACACCCATCATGAAATTGTTCATTCTAGACCTCGGATCGGCAACCAGGTGTGGAGCATATTTAGAGAGTTGGTTGAACTTGAGAGCATACTCCATCACACTCATTTACCCTTGCTTCAAATTCATGAACTCCACCATTTTGGTCTACCTAAGCTCAAGAGGGAAGAATCAGGTGAGAAACGCCGCCTCAAACTACTCTTAAAGTATCACATTGTTGTTCCCCTTCTCCTCCTTCCATTGAGTAAACCATATTTGGGCTACCTCCTTGAGTTGGTATGCCGCCAATTCCACCTTCTTCTCTAACCTAACACTTATAATAGCTAACACTTTGTACGTCTCATTAATAAATTCTTTAGGATCTTCATCTAATTTTAACCCATGGAACTCCGGTGGGTTCATCCTCATAAGGTCTCTTATCCTAGACCCCAAGGTAGGGGCATAAGAGGCTTGGCCCCCTTGATTTATTTAATTAGTCATGCCTTGAGCTAGCAAGGTGAGATTATCCAGGAGCTCTCAATGAGCCAGTTATTCTTTGGGTGTACGGGCTCTTCTTCCTCTTGTGTTAGGCATGATCTAAAAATGGAAAAGGACATTCATTAAAGGGGGATCCTTACTTAACTTCTACAACACAACATAGATAAAGAAGAGGGGAAACATTTCATGCCTCATAGCTTCTTACTCATAGTCATGGTGCACAACACAACCATGAATAAGACTCTTATTAAGGCGGTGTCTAGGATGCCGAGGACCATTAACAACCTTGTGCTCTAACACTAAGTTTGTCACGACCTGGACCTAGGGCCTAGATGTGATGTGGCAAATGAGGAACCTGAAGGGGCCCCACACAAGCCTCTTAGTATATCATTACACATTTTTGGTCATGGAAGCAATTGTACAACATCAAGAGATAATTAAAAGGGGGAAAATGGGGCTAAGGGACATAGTTAGTACCATAGATACATAGAAAGTAAATGTATAGTATTAATACATCATACTGTTCCAACAATACCTGTAATACGTAAATAAGAGCGGGGGATAAGACAATCTCCGGGCTCACCCTCATAGTCATAAGTTTCCAATCTAATAAGAGTCAATATAAAGAATAAATTCAAAGAAGCACGTCCTCGGAGTTGAGGACTCACCAAATTGCTTTGGGAGATAGTCCTAGCTACGTGGAGGAAGAAGATGGTCAAGTGGAGCTCTAGTCCCTACATGATAACATCATGTGGGAATAAAGTATGTATTAGTACTTTTGAATTTACTAAGTTTGTCGGATCCAATGCAACAATAGATAGGAAACATAGGCAAATTGCATAATCATAAGCAATGAATAGCATAATAACAATATGACATGTATGAATGATGCTTGAAGTAAAACATGCTTATATAGAACATAATACATGTATATGAAGAGATCATTACCATAGACCAAGCAACTTAGTACTTGGAATCCAAGGTGAACCACCCCTTGGAGGTGATTAAGGTATCAACCCCTTAATTTGGTTAGTCGGTTTACCACCTCCCATCTAAGGTGATTGAGGTATCAACCTCTCCATTTGGTTGATGAGTTTACCACCTCTCATCTAAGGTGATTGAGGTATCAACACCTTAATTTAGTTATGGTCAACTTGCAATACTACAGATACCATTCATGAAAAAAGCATATATAGAAATTCCTTTAATCATCATATAGTTACTTAGTTTATAGGTCATGCAGTAGATCATCAATGGCTCAAGAATCCCTAACTGGATATTTTATAAAACACTTGGCGGATGTGCAATGTTAGTTCAAAATCATGCAATTCGAGAGTGAAATTATATATGAAAAGTCAATGTACAACCACCCACCAACACTAGGTAACACCCTCATGCAAGATACATCAAAGCCCCTCATCAAATCACATAATAGATCTTAGATTCATAGCTCAAAACATGCTTAAATAGTCACTAGTTTATGAAACTTCAACATAGTTTATAACCCAAATTCATAATAAGCAATACCCATAAGTAATCTACTTGAAAACATGTAATTTAGGTAATAAAGGAAGGTTAGGAACCATGGGTGAAAAGACTCAATGGTTTAAAACCATATATCTTAGACCTTGAGTTTCTTGAAATTGAGTTGAGAAAGAATTGAAGCTTGGAATGGGGTCTTGGAATCCAAAACTTGTTCTTGAGTTCCCTTGACTTTGAATTGGGTTTGGTTGTCATGCCCAAAGTCCCGTTAGGGCAGACTGGCATCCATTTTCGATGAGGCTCGGGAGAACCAACCTGTATCCATACGCTTTCTACATATATTATAAGGGATTTCTACATTTGACATGCCTTTAAGAAAATAAACAGTGATAATAAGCTAAATGGAAATGCATATGGCTAGGCTGTTGGGGCCACGGTGTTTAAAGTACGAGATATGTCCACACTTTAATTTACAAAGTCTATATATCCTCTAGATAAGAAAAAGTATCTGATAAGGGTCGGGATAGGCCCCTCCTCAACTAACTATACAATACAAAAATATAAGCTCTAGACACACAAAGCTCCAAAGCAACCTGGAGCTTGGTAACAGTAGCTGGATATCCTGTACTCCTACTGGGGAGATCTACTAG
>JAABOM020016871.1:0-18901 GCA_011800125.2 Solanum clarkiae | reverse complement strand
CAAAGTTTACTTCGGGAGATTTCACGATATTTTTCATATTATCTTTTTTATTTAATTATTTTATACTTTTTTATTGGTTTGACATGATTTTATTAGTATTCTAATAGAAAGACCAAAACAACATTGAAACTCAAAAAAATATATCAAATTCTTTTTCAAGCCTAGAATCACCTCCCGAACCCCACAAAATCATCAGAAATTCAATCTGAGTATCCAAACACAAAATAGTCAAATTTTGATCCATTTTCACCTCAAACTTTATATTAAGACCTCAAATCCACAAAATAACTCCAAAATAAAAGAACGACAATGCTTCTAAACTGAATTTTACATTTCAGAGCTGATGGAACTAACAAAATTTCATTCTGAGGCTATTAGATCCGGTTAATTCTAAAAATCACTTTCAAACAACTTAAGCTTTTAAAAATAAAAAAATTCTAAAATTCCTCAACTTTTCGATAAAATTCCAAAACTAAACACATAAATTGATCAAATATGAATTTGAGCAACTATTAAGACGGGCAAACTGATCATTTTCTCAAATTTTCGAAATAACGTTCATGATCATTACATATATGTATTAAAATCACAACGTTGACGGGTGTATTTTCATGTTTTCCCCAAGTAAAATTATAATTCTACAATATCACCTTTTAAATATAATAAATTAAATATTTTAAAAATCGACTATAATTAATCATAAAGGTCAATTAAAAACTAAGTGATTATCTAATGATTTTCTTATCTAGACAAGTAGGATAGACATTTATTTTTAATACTAATGGACACATAAAAAGGAAAAGAAAAAAATAGAAGAAAATAAATTCTTAAATCAATCCCTCTTCTATTTAAGATAATTACCTCTGCCTAAACCCCTAATTGAGCCTTAAAATACTGCAAAATAAAAATAAATTAACTGAAGTATTGTTGCTCCCCAGCACACGCAAGTGTACGTGGTCTCACAAGTAATATAGTGGCCCTGATTAAGGAGCCGGGTTGTCGCACCCAAGGGATTTGAATGATATCAACAACTAATTCAAGTTATCACGTTTGAAGTACTTTTAGTAACAATATGTGGAGAGTTATGTAATGAAATTAAAGGACTAATTACTTCTAAATTAAATTAGTTTTTTGTTATTAAGATATCAATTAAATTAGCAATTCTAAGGTTGTAACCTTAACGAATCCGTTTAATCTCAACATTTGCACCTGTTGTTGGGCTCCGGGACTACTGATTCACAGGGTTTAAATTACCTGAATAGGGTTACACGCCTCTGTCAGCCTACCATTATTGACTGCCTAACTATATCGTTGAGCGGAGATAGACAGACCAATATAAGTGCTTTAAAGTTATCTTTCGTATTATGAACCAAGCTAGGTGTAAGGGTAGTTATGACAGGTCTCCCTTACACGAATCGATCTAGTTTCCTAGTCGAACAAGCTCCCTATATTACTGCGTTCTATTCACTCCAACATCTCTCGAATCCAGAGTGAATAATTAATTTACCACCTAATTGGCTAGATTATGCAGTATACATAAAAGTAATGTAGGAATAGTCAAAAGGATCCATTCATAGATATCATAAGTCAAGAACATAACATTGTCTATGGCTACAACCCCAGAATATAGAGACTTATCCACTCATAGTCACTACGTACATCATGAATGACCTAGAAAACATTAACAACAAAGAAATAAAGATCAACTAACCAAAGTAACCTTGGAAAAAGGTTTTCAGTTGTCTATCTCACTGTTCTTGCGTAAAAACCAATATGAAAACCCTAAAGTTTTTGACAGAAAATAATTAAAAATACTGTAACTCAAATTTTCACTTCGTCTTCTCAAGTTCGTGATGCAGACCTCTTATTTCACCGGGCTTTTGCTTATTTTGCTGACAGGACAATTTTTCCCATTTTTTACACAAGTCCGCAATGCGGACTGTGCCTATTTTCCTGCTTCGCGCCTTTTTTTCTTCATTTTTCAGCTTCCACAGCTTTGTCCCAAGTCTGTAATGCAAACTTTAGTCTTTTTGCTACTTCAACTGATTTTTATCTTCTAAATCCCAGACTGTGTTCTTCCTTCACTTCCAGATGCGACTTTGGACTTTCACAATTTGCGCAAAACCTGCAAAAATGCAACCAAACGGTGCACTCGGCCTCGTGTTAGCAGAATATGAGAAAACAAACTAAATACGCCTAGACTCTATGAATTTACCCTCTAACTAGGCTCCATATATGGGTATTATTTTTGCTAATTAGGCATATAAATACGTCTAAGATCACCGTCCCACAGTTAGACTTTTGTCCGTCCTTGGAAATATTTAGACACATACATGGGACTCCCTACTGTATTATGTATAACGAAAATCATATGACTGAACTCTTTGAACCATAGCGAACAATTCTCAAGACCCCTAGCAAAATCCACTCGTACCTAGCACTTATGTATAAATGCGGACTTATGCAGAATATTTAACAGCTCGTCTAGTTACCAACCTTTGATGATTATGTGCCCTCACCCAGAAGAATTACCTATGAACACCACTAAGAACCTACATGGAAGATTAAGAATGGATACACAAACAACTATCTCTCTACGAAAAGATGTCTCATGTCACTTCTAGGTCCCATAGGCTTGCCCATAATGTATGACTTAGGTTAGCTGGGATCTTAGGTCCCTAACTCAACACCCTTTATTACATATTTATTCTATGAGACTTTAAATACTCCATACTATTTACAAAACATTCATTCCTATAAATAAAATAAAAAGAAAAAATATATATTTTTTTATTCCAAACCAATGTGCCTATAGTTTGGTCAGTGACACACACCGGATCAGCACTGCTTGGCTAAAATTTAAATTAATTATTTTTTCAACTCTACTACTACTCAGCCTTCAGGTGTTTATTCAAGCTCCCTCTCCTCTGAATCATCATACTAAAGCGCTAAGGAGCTAGGATCAAACATGGGTAATTGACCAAAGAAAAGGGATTGGGTTGAACTGTGGCTTAGCAAAGAACAGGCTAACGCTCAAAAGGGCTAACTAAGGATAATTTTATTAGGTGGATATATTAGTGTCACAATGTTATGCTACCAAAGAAATGCGTACGTTTTTTCCTCTAATTCCAATTCCTACCAAATCCAATCTACCTACCAGGTAAGTTCTAGAAGTTGTTGCAACAGATACTCAATTTTGCTCACTCACTCTTAGCACACTTTCATCAAAAGGCTAGCACTAGAGTTACCATCATGGTATTCACATGAATTCAAAGTTAAGTATATACATAATTGTGAGTTACAAGAGTCAAGCATTTTCTTACTAGGGGTTCGCATGATTATTAACTAGGTTCGCATCTAACACCTAATGCTCGTTTGTCTAACTACCACACTCCAAATGAGACTCAATTTGACGAATTCCCTTAGGATGGTCATCATCCATCCATCATAGGGCCCTGCACTCAACTATGACTACTACTACTATTTGCAACATAACCACAAGAATCAACATACAAATAACTACCACTAACATCATTGCATCATTAGAATATTCACATTCAATCATCCATGCAATCCATAGTTAATAGTTACAGACCCACAATAGAAAAAATGATGTCCAACATAAAACATAACATAGAAATCAAGCAAAGAAATAAAAAAGACTCTTAATACATGCCAAACTAATATAAATTGAAACATATTCAATAGAATGATCCCACCCCACACTTAGAATCAGCATTGTCCTTAGTGCTAACCATACCAAACTTGTGAAGTGGGTGTCACAGGGCTCAATCGTCAAGCCCTGGCAGAATGGGCTCACCCTAAACATAGACAGGTGGCTCCCCCTTTATCTCATCCCCCTCCAAGTCTGACTCAGCATATGCCTCACCAGGATCTGTAGGGACATCATCCTCCACGGACTCTACAAATTGGGGCCCAATGCCCAATATTGCATTTGCATGGGCATTGAGTGGGTAATGAGCCTCAACCTCCTGGAGCTCTATCGATGTAGATGGGCGCCCGCTAGTCTTATGCCTCAATAATCATCGCGGCGGCCTATCTCTGCTTTGGTTAGCACTGGGCCCATAGACACGTTAGGCCGTTTGATGTTTATGGATACATAAGGGGGCCAAAATTATTGGAAAATTGTTTGTTGCCTCAGTACGAACACCTGTAAGATGACATAACTCAGTAATAAGGCCACTAAAGGCATACCTGCATCCTAGATGTGTTTTGGCTTTCTGCATAGCAATTCTGAATTTGCTGTTGAAGTTCACTTTCATCCTTGTCATTAGTGCGTAAGTAAGACACACTCGATCCCTCGTGACAGCGGTGAAGTGTTGTCTCGAAAAGAAAGAGTGGGTCATAATTTTGACCCTAACCCACACTTTCCTCTTTAATAAAGGCGAAAAGGGAAGGAGAGATGGTAACCCTTATCAACATGGAGAATCCACTTGGA
The DNA here is from genome assembly GCA_011800125.2 of Solanum clarkiae. NCBI lineage: Eukaryota > Viridiplantae > Streptophyta > Magnoliopsida > Solanales > Solanaceae > Solanum > Solanum clarkiae. The sequence continues at coordinate 14,442 of JAABOM020016871.1, read as the reverse complement.
TGTGGAATTCTCCCCAGCAAGTGTGTGTCAGATGGCCTGGTAGGGTGGGTGAAGCTAGAGTTCCCGGAAAAGACTTGCTAAAACCTCCTCTAACGTGCCAAGGACCCTATTAATGGCATGTGAAGAGATGTTTACCTCCACTCCTCTGACGATCGCAGTCTACTCTTTACTTAAGTTAGCATAAAACTCTCGAACCAGATTGAGATTGCAGGGCCAGAGATCCTCAAACAAGAAATCCAGTCGTAGCTCCAAGCAGTGGTGTAGGATTTGGGGGTACTCGTCACCCAAAGAGTCAGCATCTATGAGAATATCTAGGTAGTACATGGTCTCATCATAGGATTTGAACCACCGCTTCCCCTCCAGATGAATAGCTTTCATGCTAAACCAGATGGCCTCTTCTCTCCGGAACTCGAGGCACTTCTGGTATGTCTCTTGCCCTTCACCTAGTGTTCGAGGCCCCTGCCCTACTAGATTGGTCCGATCAACGTGGACGAGAAGCCATGATAACCTGTAGACATACATACAAGGCCAAAGTCAATATATAAGCACATGGCCCGTACTACCTAGTGAACCACACCCCACGATCCCACACTTAGATTCAAGCTCGTATAGTGAAGGTAATCAGACTTCCCAATGTCATATGGTCTACTTAACACAACGATTTGACAGCCCATCCCCTATTTCAATGCAACAAAACCACCCCAACACTTTCAACTGCCAGTTTCATCAGCCACAAGTTCAACCAATAATGCACAAGAGTAACTTCAAGGAATTCATCCCCGCCCCCAAATAGTGTATTTATGCATACGTGAAATGGGGGCACCAAAGAATGCATCACGTTGCAAGTATACAACCTCACACTTGGAATTTTTGCAAATCTCAATTTAATCACATTACATTGTTGACAATTCACAATCAAGATCACAAAATCCCCAAATTTCCCTTTAGTTTCGGCCTAGGGTCTTTACCCACAACAATTAAGCACAATAATCACTCCAACTATGAAATTAGGTCAAGATTTCCTACTCTCATAACAATTAATCAAGATCAATCACAAAAAAACTCAACCCCCTTCAATTTCAACCCTAAACTCGAAAGGGATTCACCACCTTAGGTAAGAACAACAAGCAAAAAGTAAGATAAGAACATATACCTTGCTTGAAGATGATATGCAATTAAAGAATGTTGGTGTGCGGCGCGGATTGATTTGAAGATGGGATGAACTAGGAAGGAATGAGAGCAAAATGGAAAAGAAAGTTTTTGGGGTTGGGTGAATGGGAAAGAATGGGGAAAAAATAGTTCGGGTGTTATTAAAGGGATAGGTCCATGAGGGGACGCAGGGAAAATAATACATGTCCGCGTCTCCTCCATGTCGCAGAGTGAACGCGGACTTTAAATTGTATTTTTTTCATTTTTTGAACCTTCCTAGGTATGCAAAATAGTGAACATCCGCGATGCATCCTCATCATGGTGCTGTCGCGGATGCACACTGTCCGGATCTCCATAAAATTATTTGTTTTTAGCTCTGAGCCCCGTAAAATACCCCTAAATAGTTGAATATGCTACAAAACAACAAAACAAGATAATTTGACCAAATAATACAAAAAATACCCAACGGATCATCAGGAATTGAGGAGCGAAAAAAACTGCACAAAAATGCATAGGATCCGCGACATGCCACTGTGGCGGACCCAGACTTGTGCAATTTTTTTCAAAATCAGGTATGGGATTATTTTTTCTTTTTAAATAAAATAAAGCAACCTAAGATACTTGTTACCTCACCATGGGTTGCCTCCCGTGCAGTGCCTGATTTACCGTCGCATGCGCGATGCACCATATGGTCATTTATCATAGGCCAACTCAATGGCCTCTTCAAACTTGCTTGTGTCCTCATCATAGTAGAGCTTGACACATTGACCATTTACCAAAATAGATTGGTTGGAGGTCTCATCCTTCAATTCCACCGCTTCATGGGGTGTCTCCACTACCACTACATACGATCCACTCCACTTGGATCTAAACTTACCTGGAATAACTTTAAACGAGAGTTAAAAAGAAATACCTGTTGGCCCAACTCAAAATTTCACTTGATGATGTGTCGGTCATGCCATTTCTTACTCGCTCCTTGTATGGCTTAGCATTTTCATAGGCTTGGAGCCAGAACTCGTCTGACTCCTCCAGTTGTTTCAATATTTTTCTGCTAGCAAGCTCAGGATCTAGATTCAGCCTCTTAATCGCCCAATAGGCTTGGTTCTTGAGCTCAACTAGGAGGTGACAAGCCTTACCGTACACCAATCGGTAAGGCAATAATACGCTAATTGGGGTCTTGTACGCTATTCTTTACGCCTACAATGCTTCATCAAGCTTGACAGTCCAATCTTTCTGCGGTGGCATTCACCGTCTACAAAATTTGCTTAACCTTCCGGTTCAACACCTCAACTTGTCCACTTGTTTATGGGTGATAAGTTGTAGCCACATTGTGCCTTACTCCGTACTTAGCTAGAAGATTCTTCATTGTTTGGTTAAGGAAATGTGTGCCTCTATCACTAATGATGACTCTTAGAGTTCCGAAACGAGTGAAGATGTGCTTCTTTAGAAACTTGCTTACCACCTTAGCATTATTAGCTGGAAGAGTTGTTGCGTCCACCCATTTAGAAACATAATCAACTTCTACCAGTATGTAGTGATGGCCAAAAGATGGTGGGAATAGACCCATGAAATCTATTCCCCAAACATCAAAGATCTCGAACTCCAAAATATTATTTAGGGGCATCTCATGCCTTCAAGATATGGTGCCAGTCTTTTGGCAAGTATCACAAGTCTTAGCAAACTGTATAGTGTCTATGAAAAGAGTAGGACAAAAGAAACCTGATTGCAGCACTTTGTGCATTATTCGTTCCCCCCTCCCCCCACCATTATGGCCCTCATATGGAGAGACATGACACCTCTCTAAGATCTTCCATGTTTTTGTCTCAAGAATACATCTTCTCACCATTCGGTCTGCCCCTTGCTTAAAGAAACACAAATCATCCCAGATATAATCCTTCACATCATGAGCCAACCTCTTTCTTTGCTGATATGTAGCATCAGGAGAAAATACACCACTCACCAAGTAATTCACTATATCTGTATACCACAGTAGTTGTTCTACTTCGATTGCCTGCAGTTACTCATTTGGGAACTCTTCTTTGATCTGCATTTGCTCACTTATATGAGCTCATCTTTTAACCGAGATAGATGATTAGCAATCTGATTCTCACACCCCTTGTAATCCTTAATCTCAATATCAAACTCTTGGAGCAGCAGCATCCATCTAATCAAGCAACGCATAGCATCTTTCTTGTTGAACAAGTATCTCACTGCAGCATGATCAGTAAACACGATGACTTTGGTCCCTACCAAATATGCTCTAAATTTGTCGAACGCATACACTAGTGCCAGCATCTCCTTCTCAGTAACTGTGTAATTGGTTTGGGATGCATCCAGAGTCTTGCTAACATAGTATATAGAGTGGAACACTTTGTCTCTACGCTACCCCAACACTAGTATCGCACATGAGCTGGAATGGGAGCTCCCAGTCAGGTACTATCAGGATTGGAGCCTCAACTAGCTTCTTCTTTAATAATTTGAAAGCCTACACATTAGAAGCATCAAAATTCAAGGGTACCTTTTTCTCCAGGAGGGCGCACTGTGGCTTTGCAATTTTGGAAGTCCTTAATAAATCTGCGGTAGAACCCGAATGTCCCAGAAAACTTCGTACTTCCTTAACAGACACCGATGGGGGTAGCTTCTCGATCACTTCGATCTTTGTTTTGTCCACCTCTAACCCTCGCTTGGATACCTTGTGCCCTAGGAGTATCCCCTCCTTAACTAGGAAGTGACATTTCTCCCAATTAAGAATAAGGTTAGTCTCTTCACACCTTGCTAGCACTTTGTCAAGATTTTGTAGACATCTATCAAAAGATTCACTGAAGATAGAGAAATCATCCATGAACACCTCTACGAAGTCCTCCACCATATCATGGAATGTGGCCATCATGCACCTTTGAAAAGTGGATGGTGTATTACACAAACCAAAGGGCATGCATTTAAAAGCATAGGTCCCATATGGATATGTGAAAGTCATCTTTTCCTAGTCCTCAGGTACAATGGTAATCTGGTTGTACCCCAAGTACCCATCCAGGAAGCAATTGTTCTCTTGCTTAGCAAGTCTGTCTAGCATCTGATCAATAAAGGGCACTGGGTAGTGGTCTGTTCTTGTGGCATTATTCAACCTTCTGTAATCCATGCAATATGCCAGTCCATCATTGTACTAGTTGATATTAACTCATTCTTGTCATTGGTGATGATTGTCATCACTCTTTTCTTGGGGACACATTGCACAGGGCGTACCTACTTGTTGTCTGAGATGGGAGAGATGATATCTGCATCCAACCACTTGATTACTTCCTAATTGACCACCTTTTTCATAATTAGGTTTAATCATCTGTAGGGTTGGGCCACTGGCTTGTGACCCTCCTCTATGAAAATCCTGTGCATACTGAGGGTTAGGCTAATGTCATGGATGTCTAATATCGGCCAACCCATTGCTCTCTTTCTCTTCTTCAGAACAGTCACACAAGGATCCACCTGGGCTGCAGTCAATGAAGCAGACAGGATTACAAGTAAAAAAAATTTCACTTAGAAATTCATACATGAGGTGTGATGGAAATAGCTTCAACTCAAGCTGAGGAGCTTCTTGAACTGAGGGTTTGGGGGGTTGTCCTAAAACCTTGTTCAATGGCTTAGCCATTTCCTTAAGCATGCTTACATTAGGAGTGTTCAACATACACTCAATTTCTTTGGCCTCTGCAACATCCACTAGCCCTTGATTCAGCAATACCCTAGCTAATAGACCTATCATCTCAACTTGGCTCACTACAACCGCGTTCTCTATCACTGTGATAGTTGCCAACTCTTCGTAGTTGTTGGGAGCTTCATTACGTTGTAAACATCAAACACCTCAACTTGGTCATGGGCTCTCATGGTGAGCCTCACTACTGTAACATCAATCAATACTCCTCTTGTAGTTAGGAACGGATGTCTAAGAATGAATAGGACCTTAGGGTCCGGTTCAAAATTCAAGATGACAAAATCCATAGGGAAGATGAGAGATCCCACTTGGACTAAGACATCCTCAATCACACCACCTGGCCTTGCTATAGACCAATCCGCCAATTGTAATACGATGGTGGTTGGTTTTGGCCTCCAAAGCCCTAACTTCAAGAACATGGAGTTAGGCATGAGGTTGATACTTATGCCCTGAACACACAAACCTCTTTTATTCAAATATCTCCCAATGGTTACTTTTACAGTAAAGCTCCCAGGATCCTTCAACTTAGCTGGCAAGTGTGATCTTTTAAGAATCTTAGAGCTACAAGCCTCTGTGAGTGCCACAGTCTCATATTCAGCCAACTTGTTCTTGTTGCCACAATATCCTTCACATACTTGGCATCCTTTAGGATTCCCTACAAAACATCAATCAACAGTAAGTTAATTTATACCTATTTTAGCAGCCCAATGAATTTCCAAAAACAGTCATCCTCTTTCTTCTTTTTCAACTTCTGTGGGAATGGAGGGGGAGGTTTAGGCAATAGAGTTGCCTCACTAGTATTTGAACCGGGATTGCCAACCTCAATGTTTTGTATAGTACTTTGGTCAGCCCTATCCTTCTTCTTTGGGACTAACTAGGTCAAAGACCTTCCACTTCTTGTGCTGACTGCATTAACTTGCTTCGGATTGGGATCAGTGTTTCCTGGGAGGCCCTTTTAAGGCCTAGAGTTAATCGAGCTGGCCAACTATCCCAGCTGCTTCTCCATGTTCTGGAGATCCTGCTTATTCCTTAAAATATCCTCTTCTTATCTATTCTAGTTCGCCAGAATTTGCCTCAGCACCTCACTTTCAGTCATATTCTTTGGGTTGGCCTGTCTTGCAGGCTGCTGCACTGGCTGATTTTGATAAGCATTACCACCATGTGGTCTCTGCTGAGGTGGCCCATGATTTTACTGATTTCCACCCCATGAGAAATTCGGGTGGTTCCTCTAATTCAGGTTATATGAGTTTCTGAAGCGTTGATATCCACCTCTGCTGGCATTGCCCACAAACTTTACTGCTTCAGGATTTGCTCCACAGAACATAGCCATGTGGTCACCTCTTCCGCAAATATCATACCAACCATTTTGTTGTTGTTGTACCATATTAACTGGGGTTGATGGTTGACCCATTGCTACCGGTGCTTGTTGTTGTTGACCCAATGCCAGATTGTTGAAGTGCATGGTTATCATCTTCTGCATGACCGACATTTGAACCTGCAGGGCTGTTATAGTATCAATCTCCAACACATCGGCCTACTTCTTGACTACCAGTCGGCTTGATCCTCCAGTCCATTCTAGGTTTCCCTGAGGAATACTATTAAGGAGAACATACAATTCATTATATATCTTCTCCAATGCTTGTCCTTCTGCAGCTGAATCAAGGAGAATCTTAGTATTGGGTTCCAATCCTTCAATGAAGGTATGCACCAGTACCTTGTTAGCTTGACAATGGTGTGGACAATTGATTAAAAGAGTTTTAAACCTATCCTAAGCTTGATATGGATTCTCTCTGAGCCTCTGCTTGAAGCTCAAAATCTCACTCTTGAGTTTGGCTCTCTTGCCAGATGAGAAGAATCACGTGAGGAACTTACGGGCAAGATCATACCAGGATGTGATAAAGTTTGGTAGCTCTATTTGTATCCAATTCCGTGCTTCCCCCAGCAGTGAGAAGGAGAATAAGGTTATCCTCACGTAGTCTTTGCTCAACCCCATGGGAATGAAAATATCCGCAACCTCTAGAAAGTTCGAAAGATGGACCTGCGGGTCTTCGTGTGGTAGCCCAGTGAAATGTCTATTAGAGTGCAGCAACTAGACCATGTTCTGCTTCAACTCCTACTGACCACCGGGCTCTAGCTTGAGAAAACAGCTAGTGATGTTCTTGGGCCACATCCCGAACTAGCCTCGGTCCCGATGGTGCAGGTGCCACTGGTGCAGGTGAGTTTGCGTTTGCCATTTCCTCTCCAACAGGATCAATTTCTACTATACCCCATTTTCGATCCTCTTATTCGATAAGTTCAATCGGTGGTGTTTAAAATAGAACCCCTGCTCTCCTCTTTGATTGACGAAAGAAAGAATCTTGATTTTCCAGCTCATAGACCAATTACCTGCACAATAGCATAACTAAGATCAAATGCAGCGAACACCACAAAACAAGGCAACTTAGATAATCAACCAATTTGCTTCAAATCCCCGGCAACAACACCAAAAACTTGTTGCTCCCCAGAACACGCAAATGTACGTGGTCTCACAAGTAACATAGTAGCACTGATTAAGGAGCCGGGTTATCATACTCAAGGGAATTGAATGATATCATAAACTAGTTCAAGTTATCACATTTGAAGTGCTTTCAGTAGCAATATATGGTGAGTTATGTAAAGAAATTAAATGACTAAATTACTTCTAAATTAAATTGGTTTTTGTTATTAAGATATCAATTAAAGGAGCAATTCCAAGGTTGTAACCTTAATGACTCTGTTTAGTCTCAACATTTGCACTTGTGTTTGGGCTCCTGGACTATTGATTCACGGGGTTTAAATTACCTGAATAAGGTTGAACGCCTCTGTCAACCTACCGTTATTGACTACCTAATTACATCGTTGAGTGAGGATAGACAGACTAATATAAGTGCTTTAAAGTTATTTTCCCGTATTATGAACCGAGCTAGGTGTAAAGATAGTTGTCATAGGTCTCCCTTACACGAATCGATCTAGTTTCATAGTCGAACAAGCTCACTATATTACTGCATTCTATTCACTCTAACATCTTTCGATTCCACAGTGAACAACTAATTTACCACCTAATTGGCTAGATTATGCAGTATAGATAAAAGTGATGTAGGAATAAGCAAAAGAACCCATTCATAGATGTCAAAAGTCAAGAACTAAACATCATATATAGCTACAACCCCAGAATATGGGGACTTAGCCCCTCATAGTCACTATGTACTTCATGAATGACCTAGAAAACATTAACAACAAAGAAACAAAGATCAGACTAAACAAAGTAACCTTGGAAAAAGGTTTTCAGTTCTCTCTCTAACTGGTCTTGCATAAAAACAAATATGAAAACCCTAAAGTTTTTGCTAGAATATAACTAAAAATTCCGTAACTCAAATTTTCACTTCGTCTTCTCAAGTTCGCGACGCAGACCTCTTGTTTCACTGGGTTTTCACTAATTTTGCTAACTGGACAATTTTTCCCATCTTTTGCACAAGTCTGTGACGCGGACTGTGCCTGTTTTCCTATTTCGCGCCGTTTTTTCTTCATTTTTCAGCTTCCACAGCTTTTTCCCAAGTCTGTAATGCAAACTTTAGTCTTTTTGCTACTTCAACTGATTTTTATCTTCTAAGTCCCGAGTTGGTGATCTTCCTTCACTTCCAGATGTGACTCCGTACTTTCACTATTTAAGCAAAATTTGCAAAAACACAACCAAACAGTGCGCTTGGCCTTGTGTTAGCAAAATAAGAGAAAACAAACTAAAAACGCCTAGACTCTATGAATTTACCCTCTAACTAGGCTCCATTTTATGGTTTTTTTTTTTTGCTAATTAGATGTATAAATACGCCTAAGATCAACTACTCCACCCAAAATCCTCAAACCTCGTCTCATGCACAATGCATTACTTCACGTCTTTTTATTATGCTCTCAAAATTGGAATTATTTATTCCAATTCCATAATCTTGAAACCACAATTGATTACTTCCTTCTTGTAAGGCAAGAATTTCTCCTAAACCTAAAAGGTATTGTTACAATATAGTTTTTTCATATGCTTTTGTTAGATATGAGATATAAATTCAAACACAGAATCAATACTTTGTACTTAAAGATCTTCTGGTTTTGTTAGATATGGAGGACTAACTATGAATTGAATTTTTGCTATATTATTTGGGGTTTTTGGGTATTGGTTGTATGTTGCTTAGCTAAATTGAGTAGAACTTTCATTTTTTGTACAGTTTTGGGTATGATTGTATGATTTTAGCTAAATTGCATGAATTCTTTACTTTCAATCTTTTAATGTTGCGCTCGTATCTGATTCTCCATAAATGTAATACTTTTCGTGAATTTCACATGCTCATACTAATATTTTTGAAGAGTCCAAATAACACAATTTCTTAATATAAGTTTTTTCTGTGTTTCCTCTAAAACTAAACTTGGGTTAAGGATATAATTCATTTGTCCCTGTTAATGATTAGTAAAGAAATGAAATAAGCCATAAAAATATGTAAATATAGGTGATTACCAGTTGTTATAGCAAGTATATACGAATTATTTATATTATTGAAATATAAATAATGTTTTATAGTTAACTTCCCTGTCATTTTTTATTTCTCGTAGGATTTGAATGCACTACTTTTCTTCCTCCATTGTTGAAACATCAAATGAAAAATGATTTTGTTACATATTTAGATACCAGGATGTGAGAGTAAACAATAATAAAGTTCAAAATTTAAAAGCTTGAAATTGAAACTTGTTACTTTGTTCATCAGAAAAGAGTTGGAATGATTTTGGAGTTCACTCTGTAACAAGCTAGTGAGGAATTTACAAGTTTGTCAAATACATCTTCGTTTATGTAATCAACTTTTTTTTTTGTGTGTGTTTTTACATTTCTTTAAAGATCAAGAACAAGCATCACCTTCTTGTCGAGGTGATTCTTTTAGCTTCAAAAACTATTCACTTAAAATATTTGGTGAAGTTTTTTAGTTCTGCAAGTATATTTACAATATACATATATATATACACACACATACGCGCGCGCGCAAATATATATATATATATATATATACACAAGTTGATTCAATTTTTGGTCTGATGGTGCTTCTTTATAACTGGTCACACTTTCATGTTTTTGGCTTTACGTGATTATCTGAGTATTTTCTCTTCTAGTTTATTGTATACAAAAGTCTAGCTGTTACCTTCATAAAATAATTGCAAATCAAATTTGTCTGGACAACTCCTCTGTTTTTTTTATGAGAAGAGAAGATTTCCCAAAAATTGGCTAACTTTGCATCGTATTCGGAGTGAATTTTGGTGCTCTTATTACTACTAACTTTTTGGGTTTACTCTTTCTTAACTTCAGTAATTGATAGGAATAAGTATAACTAAATCACATGAACTAGAGTTTGATATGCTAAAATTGATGATCATAAGTTGATTAATGCTGATGAGGTAGAAGATGGACTGATTTTGTGTTGGACTTGGGGTGATCAAATAGTGTTAGCATGTATAATTCACCTCTTTTATGTTATTGTTGTGGTTTTACATTCTCTTAAAATATGTAGTTTTCTCTTAGTTAAATGGTGATATTAAATCTTACATTAGATACTCGTGGTATTGACAAATTATTTAAATCCATGTATTATTTACTTGATTACTAACTAACTAATATATTATTAGGTATTAAAAATAGTCTATTATCATTGTTTGTTAGATAAGAAGCATGAGTTCCCTTAGAGTTGATCATATGTGGATGTATAAGAGACTAGTTCCAAGTTGAACAACAGTCACTGCTGAGTTCATAGAAGGTGAGCGTGCATTTATAGAGTTTGCATTAATGCAAACTGATTTTGTTTCTAATGAAAGTATAAGGTGTCTTTGTTCAAAATGTAAAAATAGTAGTGGATTTCTTGAACCTCATGATACTAGAGCACATTTATACAATCATAATTTCATGTCCAACTATTATCAATGGGAATCACACGGAGAGGTTTAGTACTAATTTCTAGGCCTCAACTTGGTACCAATATAGGCAATGAAATAGGTGCTGACAGAATACCAATAAATTCATACCGCATTATGATCTTTGATGCAGTTGGTCCTAATTTCAATTTAAACAATGATGTATATGATATGGATGTTGATGATAAAGAACCTCCAAATCAAAATACTCAAAGACTTTTTGAAATGCTGAAAATTGATGAAGAGCCATTATTTGATGGATGTCTGACTCATTCTTCCTTATCAGTAGTGTGTAGGCTATTCAATATTAAGTCTGAGTTTAACATAAGTGACAATTGTTATAACCAGATTTGCTATTTTTGAAAGAGCTCTTACCCAAAGAAGCAAAATTACCTGATGATTACTATAGGACTAAACAAATGGTGGACAAACTTTGTCTAGGATGTGAAAAGATAGATGTATGTCAGACAAGTTTATCCTATACTACAAAGAAAACAAAGACAAAAGAGATTGTCCAAAGTGTGATCAATCACGCTATAAGCCTAAGAGAAAAGGCAATGAAAGGCAAAAAGATGCTCCATATAAAGTACTGCATTACTTTCTCATAACTCCAAGGTTGTAAAGATTATATATGTCAACAAAGACAGCTGAATATATGACATGGCATCAAAAATATTATCGAGAACCTGGGTAATGAGTCATCAAATTATGGAGAGGCATGAAAAAAGTTTGATCGCTGTCATCCTATCTTTGCAATTGATCCTCCAAACATAAGGCTTGGACTTGCATCTGATAGGTTTAGTCCTTATGGACAGATGACTCATCCTTATTCTTGTTGGCTAGCATTCATTACACCATACAATCTTTCCCGAAAATGTGCATGACTAGCCCTTACACGTTTTAAGTTTTCTCCTGGTCCAAAAAGTCTTAGAAAGAATATAGACTTATACTTAAAACCACTTATTGATGAACTAAAGCAATTATGGATTGATGGGATAGAGACTTATGATTCTCATAAGAAATAGAATTTTCAAATTCAGGTTGCACTTATGTAGACTATCAATGACTTTCCAACTTATAGAATGTTGTCTAGTTAGAGCACACATGGTCTATTAGCATGCTCTTGTTGTATAGGAAGAAGTAAGGCGTTTTACTTAAGGGATGAGAGAAAAGGTTCATTTTTTTATTGCCATCATCAATTTTTGCCTATGGGTCATTCATTCGGCAGGATAGAAATCATTTCTAAAAGGAATGATTGAGAACTCTGCTCCTCCTATTAGGTTGTCTAGTGAAGAAATTTGGAACAAAGTTTGTAACTTACAAAAAACTACTGATGACCACGCCTTTGATAAGTTGCCAGGGTTTGGAGATCAACATAATTGGACAAAATAAAGATTTTTTGGGAATTGTCATATTAGAGTAGAAATATTATTCGGCATAATCTTGATGTGATGCATATTGAGAAACGTATTTGATAATATATTCAACACAATAATGGATCTAAAGGATAAAACAGAAGACAATTTAAAAGCTAGAATGGATGTGGAAAATTATTACAATCGTCCAGAGCTTGAATTGATTGAGAATCAAGGAGAAATTTTGAAGCAAAGATAGCCTATTCATTGACAAAAGAACAAAGAAAGTTGATATGTGAATGGCTTAAATTCTTAAGGCTTCTAGATGGTTATGCTTCCAATTTGTTTAGGTGTGTAGATATGGAAGATTATAAAATATCAAGGATGCAGATTCATGATTGTCATGTATTTCTAAAAAGATTACTATCAATTGCATTTTGAGAATTTTTGCCAGAGCCAATTTGGAATGCCTTAACAGAGATAAGTTTATTTTTTAAAGGTTTATGTGCGAATGTGTTAAAAGTAGAAGATCTTGAGAAGCTTGAAGAAAGCATAAAAGTTACAATTTGCAAGCTAGAGAAAATATTTCTCCCTAGTTTCTTTGATCCCATGGAACATTTGTCAATTCATTTACCATATGAAGCAATAGCTAGTGGCCCGGCCCATTTTCGATGGATGTACCCTTTTCAGAGGTAAGAATCTAAACTATATCTTTATTAGATGATTAATTTGATCATTTAACATCAGAATAATCTAAACTATATATATTCATACAGAGAGATACACAATCTAAAGAAGATTCATGTCGAGGGATCAATATGTGAAGCTTATATCATAAAAGAAATTTCAACATTCAGTTCCTATTATTTCCGGCCTAATATACATATTAGGCTGAATAAAGTTACTCGAAATGATGATGGAGGTGAAGTTGATGCACCTGATGGTTGCCTATCCATCCTTTTGCCTCCTGGACGTCCTAGTGGGAAGATGAATGGTCGTTTTTTGTTTGAGAAGGAATGGGATGCAACTCGAATCTATGTTTTATTAAATTGTGAGAAAATTCAACAATTCATCAAGTAAGTTTATAACTTTTACCTATATAATATATAATATTGAATGAATGTTTGATTTGACAAGAAAATTACTTTTGTAGTATCTTTGAAGCTGAATTGAAAAGAAATTCAGAAAACATTAGCCTCGAGAAAATTGATGAAGAGACGAATAGGAGATTTGCCAATTGATTTGAAGCTTATGTGAGTAAAATATAATTGTATGAAGAAATTCCTACTATTTATCTGTATCAAGTTATAATTTATACTTAACTATACAGATTTATGGTCTATTTTTGTATTTGTTAGGTTCTCAATCTGGCTAACAATATAAATGATGAGTGTTTGAAATACTTGGCTTCTAGTCCTTATAAGTAGGTGCAAACTTAACCTCTGTATTTTATCAATGGCTATAGGTTCAACACACTTACTTATGGCTCTAACAAAGCAACCATGAATAGTGGTGTGTGCATAAAAGGCACAAGTTGGTGTGACTATATGTTAGACCCCGTATTTCTTAAATTAAGTATAACTATTCAATTGGGAGTATTGTTGTGAATGTTGAGTAAGTGAACTCAAGTAATTTTTTTTCGGTATATGATAGGGATATCAAGGGAGTTTGGCTTAAATAATTAAGTTGAGTCGGAGGTCCTTGATTGGATTAAAAGTAGAAAAGTTTGGGACCTAATTGAACTATTGATTAAATTGGAGCCCTTATGAGGCAATTTTGAAAACTCCAACCTCTATAAATACCCCTCTTGTCTTTTCGAAGAAGAACATATGTTCTTATACTTAGAAAAATTAAGAATGAGAAGAAGAAAAGAAGGAGAAGAAGAAGAAGAAGAAAAGAGGAAGAAAGCAAGTCTTCCAATCCTTGTGCTATTGTTTCTTGAATATTCTAGTGATTAAGTGTTGATTGAGAATTGGAGTTTTGGGAGAACTTATGAGATAGGTTCTTTGTGTTGTGGCTTAACTTGTTACATGTATATGTACCTAAGAATATCTACAATATGTATATAACATTGGTTGAACGAAACTTGAACCGGAGAAGGTCGATTTGAGGGGTGAATTTGAAGGAAGCAACAGAGAGCTACAGTAACTGAGCTCTCTGGTTGCTACAGTAAATTTGGCCATAATTCCATTTTTTCGACTTTTCGATAAATCGTCGCTTCTAGGGTGGTATATTGAGGTCCCTAAGTATCGTAGTAGCTTTGGTTTGGTGGAAAAATAT
>JAABOM020016860.1:0-18905 GCA_011800125.2 Solanum clarkiae | reverse complement strand
AGATCGTCTCAATAAGATAGGGGCCTAAAGCCAAAGTTTATAGAGAGAATTTTTAAGTTGATATATATAGATTTTTTAAATAATTATAACATATTTAGTGTAATGCTACAAATGAGTTATGATGAGGTAAAATATAAGCAGACATTATGAAGTAAGAATATATAACAACAACATACCTAGTGGAATCCCACAAATGGGGTCTAGGGAGGGTAGGATATATGCAGACCTTATCACTACCTTATAAAAGTAGAGAAGTTGTTTCATGTGAACCCTCGTCTCAAAAACACATAAGCAGAATAAACTAGATATGACAAAAAGAAAAGGAGGGAACAAAAAGAGCGACTAATAGCAAAAAGCACGTGACATGATGTAAATACGATAAAATTAACACATATGACAGATAATGACAATACATAATATAAAGAACAACTACTCCCGCTACCCTACTATACTCCAAAGTCGTACATCCCCCTAACCCTACCAACTAATTAGCCTGTTACTCTAATTTGCGACCTCCACTCCTTTCTATCTAAGGTCATGTCCTCGGTGAGATCAAGTTTCGCCATATCTTGTCTGATCACCTCGCCCCAATACTTCTTCGGTCTACTCTACCTCTCCGTGTAACTCCCAAAACCAATCTCTCGCACCTCCTAACAGGAGCATCAGTACTCCTCTGTATATGTCTGAACCATCGCAGTCTTGCTTATGTCATCTTATCAGCCACAGGTACCACCTCTAGCTTCTCCCGAATGATCTCATTCCTAGTGTGACCACATATACATCTCAACATCCTCATCTCTGCGACATGCATCTTCTAAACATGTGCATTTTTTATTGTCTAACACTCCACCCTATACAACAAAGATAGTCTAATCACCATTTTGTAAAACTTATCTTTGAGTTTAGATGGTATATTCGTATCACCCAATATTCTAGAGGCAAGCCTCCATTTAGTCCATGCTGCCCCAATATGATGTGTGACATCATCATCGATATCACCATTACTCTGGATGATGGACCCCACATACTTAAAGTTTTCTCTCTTGGGAGTAGGTTGAGTGGCAAGCCTCACATAAATGTCTACTTCATCCCTGGCAACATTGAATTTTCACTCTAAGTATTATGTCTACTTCATCCCTCGCAACACTGAATTTGTACGCCAAGTATTATTTTTTGGTCCTGCTCAGTTTGAATCCTTTGGACTCCAAGGCGTGTCTCTAACCCTTTAGCCTATCATTAATTTTAGTCCGAATCTCACCAATTAGTACTATGTCATCTGCAAATAACATACACCATGGAACCTCCTCCTGGATAAATCGCATCAGCTCATCCATCACCAAGGCAAACAGGAAAGAGCTCAACACAGATCCTTGGTGCTGTCCTATCTCAACAGGAAAATACTCTGAGTCTCCTCCCACAATTATAAAGTAAGAATATAAATAATATAACATTTTAATGAAAAATATATAACATAAAGTTAGAATAATAAAACTTGTCATAATATTTGAAAAATTTATATAATGATATCAAACTAGTATTGAGTTGAATTTAATAAGTTGATATAACAATATTTATCACGATCCAAAATTGAGCGATGATGGCTACTGCTATTGTAATGACTCTGAAGGTCATTTTTGATATTTTTGATAAAATTATCGTGCTACCCCTCAATAGCGTCACGAGTCATGTTTTATTGGTTTTGAATTTGATTTTTGAAAATTTTGTAAAACATAATATTGGATTTTTCCAAAAGAATTGAGTTTTGAAGGCTTAGTTGCTTAATTTTGAATTTTTGAGTTATTTAGAGATTTGGGTCTCATGGTGTCACGCTCCGAGAGGATGCCCTAGCGTAACTGGCACTCGGAGACTGTTGCTAGCCCCCAAGCGGACCACCTAGTTTTATCGCATCCATTCTATCAATTCAATAGCAGAAGATATCCAAGGAATAACAATTTATCAATGGGATACAACTATCAACTCAGTCTATCATAAATGAAATATAAAACGAAAGAACAATCTCGGTGTAAAGAAAGAAAAAAGGGGGTTGGGGGAGAGGGGGAGAACCCCAAACATCAAACCATCCTCAATCTATGTCTATGAAGGCTCTATAACTACCATCTAAGATGGTACCATGACAGGCCACGGCTACCACAATCAAAGAAACTAATTCAAGATAAATAAATGATAAATATGTCCTCCAAAAGCAAGGGAGGACTCACCAAGTCTCCGTCTAGAAATCCTTGAATCTCAACGATTAGGCTGCTGAAGTCCTCTGTGGCATCGTAAAATGATGCAGCGCCAAAGGGTCGTTAGTACGTGGAATGTACTGTATGTAAAACGGGCTAAAGTAAACATTATACAATAACAATAGCTCATCAATCACTCATCCTCAACTCAGAGTAAGAAACGAGCTCTATCCCATCACTATCTGTCAAGAAATCACTCTATCACATCAACATCAGAGTACTATCATCATGAAACCTATCTAGAGTTTCTGCAACCGACAACCACCATCTATGAGCCGGTAATTGTACAACGAAGAGATGTCGTTGCCACATCCGTCCAATACCTTGATCGAGTACAGGACGATCTATCGGGGATCCCCAAAAAAGTCTACTAAGCCCTCTTCGGGGAAAGGTAAACATCCGCTTTCACGGTCCAATCCTCTCCTACGTTGGCCATGTAGTTAATAGGTGCAAGTGGGACTCACTCTTACCCATTTTGATGCTAATACTCCTCCCATGACAAAACATGCTCATAAGTCTTTCAATACATCAAGAATTTCCATCACCCAGCCCCTACGGGCAAGAACACTCATCTCATCTCATCATCTATCAACTCAAAGAATAGGATTATTCCTTCAAGCTTGTGTAAACTCTAAGGACCCTAATTCCATTTGCTTCAGCCATCAATACACTTATTTCAAGACTCAAACTCCAACAATAAACACATTGAGACAATTAAGGCTCTAGACATCACCCCTATATTCGTTATTGAAAGTCTTTAACAGAGAATCCATATAGGATAGATACATAATCACATAATAAGGCATGTAAACAGTAAATCTAAAGTATGATGATCATCAATTTAAGATAATATATAAGAATTAAAGATAATTTCAAGAAATTCTTCAAGAATTACAACTCACATCCTATCAATTATCAACTATCACCCTAATCTATACATTGGGGAACACGGAAGAACAATTCCATATTCTGGGTAACTTTTACATACCTGGGATTAGAAAATTCCCAAATTTCTTCAAGATTCATGGACCTGGGCTTGGAACCCTCAACCCTTTCTTCTTTTCCTCTCTTACAAAGTACGTTTAACTTAAGAAAAATATGGGTTTTGAGGCCTTAATCGCTAATAAACGACCTCTAAAACACATTTTAGGACTTAGTATAGGGTGGAGAATAACCAAAAGGCCCTTTACAAATTAAATGAAAATTTTTGAAATCCTGCACACTGGTCCGCAACGCATCAAAGGCGTGGAGCAGTATAATTTCGCAAATTTTTGGAATTTTCAATTCCCGTCAAAATTCTTTAAAAAAGCTAAAGTGTCACTCCGCGCCCTCTTCACGTCGCGCCAGGGACACGGTCAAACACTGTCCCAATATTAATTAGCAAAAATTATTTTCCGCTTCAGTTCCTCTTAAATCCAGTCAAGACCATTTTCTCTCTCAATTTTCCGCAGTGATCACAAATCCAATCTCGATCTTCCAATTGAAGCTTTGGAAGACGCATTGTGCGCATAATTACGTTTTAGGTGCATTTTGGTAATTTCATAGTTTGTTACATCATCTCCCCCTTGGGATCATTCATCCTCAAATAATGAGTAAAGGTAGAATAAAATCATGAGTAACCAAAAAACTCCTCTCATTCCTCACTCGGGAACTCTCGAACTTTCAACTATCCCTCACCTTCAAAAATTCTATCTTACACTCAAGAACGCAATTAGCACATCAACTCAAGAAAGAAATTTCAGTAACTTTAAGGATAGAGACATTACATTCGATATCATCGTAATTGGGCACAAATAGGTGCGGGTATTTGAGTTTCATTGCTTTCTCGGCTTCCCACGTTGCTTCCTCAACAAATTAATTCCTCCACAGGACTTTGATGGAGACTATCTCTTTGTTCCTCATCTTATGAACTTGTTGATCAAGGATTTGGACTAGAATTTCTTCGTAAGATAAGCTATCTTTCACTCTCGTACTCTCAACAGGAATTGCTAAGGCGGGATCCCACAAACACTTCTTTAACATTGATACATGGAACACCGGGTGAACTCTATCTAGCTTGGAAGGCAGGTCTAGCTCGTAAGAAACCTTCCCAATCCTTTTCATAATCTGATATGGTCTGATATAACGTGGACTCAACTTTCGCTTCTTACCAAACTTTATGACACCCTTCATGGGCGACATCTTCAAGTACACCCAAATCATCCACCTCAAACTCTAAGTCTCTTCTCCTCATGTCCGTGTAAGACTTTTGATGACTCTGTGCTATCTTCAACCTCTCTTTGATAACTTTCACCTTTTCCATAGGCTGGTGGACAAGGTCAAGTCTGATTAGTTTAGCTTCACCAACCTTAAACCATCCAATCGATGATCTACATCTCCTCCCGTATAACGCCTCATAAGAAGCCATTTGAATGCTGGCATGGTAGCTATTGTTGTATGCAAACTCGATCAATGATAGATAGTCGTCCCAATTACCCTTGAAGTTGATGATGCAAGCTCTCAAAATGTCCTCCAAAGTCTGGATAGTGCACTCTGTGTGCCTATCTGTCTGAGGGTGAAAAGGTGTGCTCAAATTCGCCTTCGTACCCAAACCCCTCTGGAAAGATCTCTAAAATAGAGAGGTGAATTGAGCTTCTTTGTCCGAGATGATAGACAAGGGAATCCCATGCAACCTCACAATCTTTTGAATATATAGTCGGGCATACTCCTCAGCTGTATTAATTGTCTTAACTGCTAAAAAGTGGGTTGATTTAGTCATCCTATCAGTAATCACCTATATCGAATCATGCCGCTTTCGGGATCTTGGTAATCTTGTGATGAAATCCATGTTGATCGTCTCCCACTTCCACTTAGGAATTTCAAATTTTTGGGACAATCCACATAGTCTTTGATGTTCAACCTTAACCTGTTGACAATTGGGGCATTTAGAGACGAATTCAAGAATGTCCCTCTTCATTCTATTCCACCAATAGACTTCTCTCAAGTCGTGCTACATCTTGTTAGAACCATGATAGATGGAATATCTGGAGCTATGAGCTTCAGCCATGATCCTGCCTCGAACACCATCAACATCGGACATGCACAATTTGTCTTAGTATCTTAACACCCCATCTCCCTCTTTGGAGAAAACCATCACCTTCTGCTTGTGAATCACTTCTTCAATTATAACAAGAAAGGGTCTTGGTCTTGCTTTTCCTTCACTTCTGACACTAAGGATGAAGCAGACACATTCTGAACATTGACCCTGACTTCATCATTCTCCTCAAGATGCACTCACAGACGAGCTAACCTATGAACTTCCTTAGCTAATTCTCTTTTCCCTTCCTCCACATGGGCAGCACTACCCATAGATAACCTGCTAAGAGCATCAGTAACAAGGTTAGCCTTGTCTAGGTTGTAGAGAATGCTCATATCATAATCCTTGAGCAATCCAGCCATCTCCACTGCCGCAGGTTGAGCTCCTTCTGATTGAACACATATTGCAAACTTTTGTAATTAGTGAGCACGTCCACATACACTCCATACAAATAGTGACGCCAAATCTTAAGTGCGAACACCACCGCTACCAACTCAAGATCATGAGTTGGATAGTTTCTCTCATGGATCTTAAGTTGTATGGAAGCATAAGCTATCACCTTTCCTCTCTGCATAAGCACACAACCCAATCTACCTCTTGATGTATCAAAGTATATCATGAAGTCTCCCATCCCGTAGGGCAAAGTCAGAACTGGTGCTATAGTCAATCTAGTCTTCAACTCTTGGAAATTTCTTTCACATTCCTCCAACCACTGAAATTTTGCTTTCTTCTGAGTCAGTATAGTCAATGGTGCTGACAAAGAAGAGAAGCCCTCAACAAATCTACGGTAGTACCCCGCCAAACCCAAAAAGCTTCTTATTTTCATCGGAGAAGTTGGTCTTGGATAGTTCTTAACCGTTGAAATTTTCTGTGTATGCACTCGAATATCATCTCCCAAAACAACATGGACTAAGAAAGCCATGGACTTGAGCCAAACTCACACTTTGAGAATTTTGCATACAACTCATGGTCTTTGAGCGTTTGCAAAACCACTCTGAGGTTATTAGCATGCTCTTCTTTATCCTTAGAATATACCAGAATATCATAAATAAACATGATCACAAACATATCAAAATATGGTCTAAATACTTTATTCATCGAATCCATGAAGGTTGCAGGTGCATTTGTCAACGCGAAGGACATGACCAAGAATTCAAAGTGATCATATCGTGTCCTGAAGGCTGTCTTTGGGATATACCTTTCCCTCACTTTCAACTAGTGGTAACCCGATCTGAGGTCTATCTTGGAGAAACAAGTAGCATCCTGAAGTTGGTCAAATAGATCATCTGTCCTGGGAAGGAGATACTTATTCTTTATGGTAAGCTTGTTCAGCTATCGGTAGTCTATACACATTCTGAGAGACCCATTTTTCTTACGCACGAATAGGACATGAGCACCCAAAAGTGAGACACTAGGCCTTATGAAACCTTTCTCTAACAAGTCTTTCAATTGTTCTTTCAATTCTTTCAACTCTACGAGTGCCATCCTATAAGGTGGAACTGAAATGGGTTTGGTCTCGGGAAGAACATCAATCACAAAGTCAACCTCTCTATTAGGAGGGACTCTAGGTAGGTCATCAGGGAACACCTCAGGAAACTCATTCACAATCGGGATTGACTTAAGAGTTGAAGATTCAACATCATCAGATTTAACTCGCACGAGGTGGTAAATACAACTTTTGGAAATCAAATTTCTGGCTCTAAGATAATATATAAACTTACCCTTAGGTGCAGAAGAACTCTCTTTCCACTCTAGAACAGGCTCATTAGGGAACTTAACAATTCGGGTTCTACAGTCAACAGAAGCATAACAGGCATGAAGCCAATCCATGCCTAGTATCACATCAAAATCAACCATCTCTAACTCTACCAAGCCAGCTAAGATGTCTCTATAATAAATAGACACTACACAATCCCTGTAAACTGTCTTAGCTAAGATACACTCACCAATAGGAGTAGAAACAACAAAAGGTTCAAGAAAACACTCTGGAAGAATCTCAAACTTGCTAGTCACATGAGGGGTCACAAAAGACAAGGTGGCACCCGGATCAAGTAGTGTATAATAATCGAAAATAAAGATTTAAAGCATACCCGTGACAACATCTGGTGCAGCCTCCTAGTCCTATTGATTTCCTATAGCATAAAGGCGGTTCGTCCCGCCTCCTTTACCAGTAGTAGTAGCCCTCTGCTGGTTGCCCGTTGGGGGTGCTGCAGAAGACTGAGCTCTACTGCTCCCTTCACCTCGCCTCCTCTTTGGACACTCAAAACCGAAGTGACCAGTCTATCCACATGAATAACAAACATCCATGCCCACACTACACTCACCTAGATGAAGCTTACCACACTTGCCACAAGGTGGCTTTCCTGTACCTTGGGTCACACTGGCCTAAGATTGAGCACCCAAAGCCCTGAAATTATGATAACCATGAGATTTCTGATCATACCTGTTTGGATAAACAGGCGCACTAGCTACAAACGGTGCAGGATGGGATGATCTGCTCTGAAAGTAGGACTTGTCACCCTTATTGTGTCTCTGCGGGTTAGGCTCATGTCCCGCTGACTTCGTCTTTCTGTTCATGTGCTCTTCTCTATCTTTTCTTCTTGTCCTCCTCTGTCTGTTACGCATACACCTAATTCTGGAGATGTCCATACCCGAAATCAACAAAGCTGCCTTACACTCTATCTGCACATGTCTGCCCAGACCAGACACAAACTTCCTCATCCTTGTCCTCATGTCTTGCACCATCTCCGGAGCATACTTGGATAGCTTAATAAACTTAAGACTATACTCCTTCACAGTCAACCCTCCTTACTTCTGATTCACAGACTCGTCCACCTTCCCCTCCCTTAACTCTTGAGGAAAAAAGTGGTCAAGTAAGGTTGTCCCAAACTCCTCCCATGCTTAGGCTCCACATTCTCACCTCTACTCTCCTCCCAATGACTATACCACACGTTAGCAACATCCTTTAGCTTGTAGGAGGCAAGCTCAACTCCCTCAATCTCATCAACATGCATCTCCTTTAGAACCTTATACATCTCATTTATGAAGTTTTGTAGGTCCTCTTCTACTTTCGATCCTGTATACACTGACGGGTTCATCTTCAGGAAGACTCTAGTCTGGTGGCAGCTGAGGGCTCCTGTGAGCTAGAACTAGGAGCTTGAGGACCTTAGTTATTACCTTGGGAGGCCACCAATTGAGTCAGCATGGTGATAGCTCCATATGAAATATGAAACGAAAGAACAATCTCAGTGTAAAGAAAGAAAAAAAAGGTTGGGGGGGTAGGGGTGAGAACCCTAAACATCAATCATCCTCAATCTATGTCTATGAAGCCTCTATAACTACTATCTAAGATGGTACTATGACAGGCCATGACTACCATGACAGGCCATGACTACCACAATCAAAGAAAATAACTCAAGATAAATGAATGATAAATATGTCATCCAAAAGCAAGGGAGTGCTCAACAAGTCTCTGTCTAGAAATCTGTGAACATCAATGATTAAGCTGTTGAAGTCCCCTATCTACAAAATCTGCATCATAAAAAGATGTAGTGCTAAAGGGGCATTAGTATGTGGAATATACTGTGTGTAAAATGGGCTAAAGTAAAATAACAATAGCTCATCAAATACTCATCCTCAACTCAGAGTAAGAAACGGGCTCTATCCCATCACTACCCGTCAAGACATCACAATATCATATCAATATCAGAGTACTATCATCATGAAACCTATCTAGGAGTTTCTACAATTGGCAACTACCACCTATGAGCTGGTGATGATACAATGAAGAGATGTTATTGCCACATCTATCCAGTACCTTGCCGGGGTACAGGACGAGTCTATCGGGGATCCCAAAAGAAGTCTTTTAATCCCTCTACAGGGCAAGGGAAACACTCGCTTTCACGGTCCAATCTTCTCCTGTGCTGGCCACGTAGTTAATGAGTACGAGTGGGACTCACTCTTACCCATTTTGGTGCTAATACTCCTCCCATGACTCAACATGCTCATAAGTCTTTGAATACATCATGAATTTCCATCACTCAACCCTTACGGGCAAGAACAGTCATCTTATCTCATCATTTATCAACTCAAAGAGTAGGATTATTCCTTCAATCTCAGGTTCAACCTCGTGTAAACACTAAGGACCCTAATTCCATTTGTTTTAGCCATCAATACACTCATCTCAAGACTCAGACTCCAACAATCAACACATCAGATAATTAAGGCTCTAGACATTACCACTAAGTTCATTCTTGAAAGTCTTTAACAGAGAATTCATGTAGGGTAGATACATAATCACATAATAAGGCATGTAAATAGTAAATCTAAAGTATGATGATCATCAATTTAAGATAATACATAATAATTAAAGATAATTTCAAGAAATCCTTCAAGAATTACAACTCAAGTCCTATCAACTATCACCATAATCTATACATTGGGCATATGGAAGAACAATTCCATCTCCTGGGTAGCCTTTACATACCTAGGATTGGAATATTCCCAACTTTCTTCAAGAATCTTGCACCTGGGCTTGGAACCCTCAATCCTTTCTTCTTCTCATCTCTCAGAAAGTACATTTAACTTAAGAAAAATATGGGTTTTGAACCCTTTATCACTAATAAACAACCTCTAAAACATGTTTTAGGACTTAGTATAGGGTGGGGAATGAATAAAAAGCCCTTTCTGAATTAATAGAAAGTTTTTGAAATCCTGCACACTAGTCCGCGACGTGTCAGGGGCGGACCAGTATAATTTCACAAATTTTTGAAATTTTCAATTCCCATCGAAATTCTTTAAAAAAACTAAAGTGTCACTCTGCGCCCCTTTCGCATCGCGCCAGGGGCGTGGATAGACACTGTCCCGATATTAATTAGCAAAAATTATTTTTCACTCTGATTTCTCTTAAATCAGGTCGAGACCATTTTCTCACTTGCTTTTCTACGATAATCACAAATTTGATCTCGAATTTCCAATCGGAGTTTTGGAAGACGCGTTGTGCACATGATTACATTTTAGGGGCGTTTCGATAACTTTACGGGGTGTTACACATGAAAATTGGTCTAAGAGAGTTGTGGGGTTCAGTTTGGAGTTGTTATGTGAATTTTAGGTCCAAGACTTTGCTCAATAGTTTGAGTTTGGGTGCTCAGATTGAATATTTTATGGTTTTTGATTTTGGGAGGTGATTTTAGTGTTAAAATGAGCTTCATCATATTTTTTGAGCATCCCGAGAACATTTTGGTATTTCAAGTGCTTAAGTTAGTTCAGTTGTGACTTATCGGATTTCGGGTTAAGAATTTGGAATATATGATTTTTAAGTTAGTTCAAATTTTGACAATCCTATTAAGTCTGAAATATCAAATTTTGTAGGATTGTATATATGATTTTTATATACTGGGCCCTGAATGAATTCCGAGGGTCTATTCCGAGATTATATGCCTTGTTCTGTGGATTGATTGCTGATGTCTACATCTGGTGCAACCTTCGCTAAAGCGAGGGTCGTCTGTTGACAAGGCTCACTTAAGAGATTCTTTTGTGTAACAACCTGGCTCAATACTATGAACTATTGTCCACTTTCAACTACTT
Organism: Solanum clarkiae; assembly: GCA_011800125.2. NCBI lineage: Eukaryota > Viridiplantae > Streptophyta > Magnoliopsida > Solanales > Solanaceae > Solanum > Solanum clarkiae. Next base: position 7,997 of record JAABOM020016860.1, on the reverse strand, counting down.
CTTCTATTCAAAATATATTGAAAAACATTCTTCAACACTTTTCTTGGCTAAACAATCTCTTCTGAGATGCCTATTTCTACCACAATAAGTGCACCGTAAATTATCTGAGATAGTGACGTATTTTCTATAAGAGTTATATGGAGGATCTATCTTCACACAACCTAGATCCTTCCCATCGTTATAGTGTCCCTAAAGCATTAGGTTTTCAAGGATTTTGAAAAAAATGGTTCACTTGAGGGATTTTGTTAGTTCTTCCTTGACTGGACTAGGTCCCTTTCTAATTGATTATTTCATTCTAAATCTATATTCAAGTTCAGTTCAATAGATTTTGACTTATTTTATATTCAAGTTGTAAACCACTAGCTTCATCATTCCCTTTAGGAAAACAAGTGACCTCATTCTTTTAATTTCCTTGACAGTTCTAAATTTTAAATTCTAGAAGTGTAATTTTTCTTTCCATTTCAGATGTCTGAGAAACTAAGGCAACTTTTCATATTGAAAGATTAAGACTGTTGTTCAAAAGGTCCCTTTTAATATTTAACTTATTTAAAGAATCAATCAGTATTGCAGCTATCCTCACAATTTTCTAGAAGAATAAGCATTTAGATTTATTTAAAGTCATCAAGGATTATCTCTTTATCATCTTCATCATCAAACACTTCCACGAATGCAAACATCCAAATTAAAACATCTTTACCATCTTTAACAACAAGCATAGAAACTATATTTGGGATGTTCAAATTCCTTTTTTCACCATAGGATTTGCCCCAAACAGTAAGATTCTTCTTAACAATCTGATCTATTGCGAACCTTCTTTTGAGTTATCAAGGACCTGATCCCTCTTCTTATCTTTGCCACCTTCAGGCATGACATAGTCTTTATACTCTGATTTGTGCATGGCACAATCTCTAATGAAATGTCCAAGCCTCTCACATTTATGACATAAATCGGTTACATTTGATGAATTACTTGAACTTTCCTTCGATTCTTCATAAACTTTATATGCCTTCTCACAATCTTCTTGAATTGCGAGTTAGATGTGTCATGTCTTAATCTTTTTTACTGTCATCATTTGGAGCAAACTTGAGAGTAAAAGATTTGTCTTTCTTCACATTCTTCTTAGAGAAGTATTTTTGCTTATTAAGCTCGTGAGTTTGAATATTACCAATCAACTCATCTGTAGTGAGGGTTTTCAGGTTCTTTGCTTCAGTAATGGTATCAACCTTCGTTTCCCAAGATTTTTAAATACTCTTTGATTTTAGGCTCAAGGTCATCTCTTCCAACATTTTCTTACTAGCTTAAAGGCATATTATAAAAATGGTCCATGGATTAAGAATAATCCTTAGCTTGGATAATTTAACTAATCCATTGTTTGGTTAATTTATTTGATTTAATCCATGGATTAGTTATACCTTATTCATGATATTATTTTATCCGTAGAAAATGGAGGGATAGCTAATCCAAGGTTTAGTAATCCTTGGATAAGCCCCCTAAATGATCAAACTATCCCTCAATCCCCTCAAATTCTTTTAATTATTTTTATTTTATTTTCTTGATGTTATGTTTTATATTTGTAGTTTTGTACTAATAAATTTATTTAAATAAATTAACTTATATTTTTTTTATTTTTAGGTTCATATTTACATAATATAAAATAATTTTTTTGTCATATCAAATTTTAAAATTTTACTTATTTATGGGTTCATATTACATAATATAAAAAATAAAATTGTCATGTCAAAAATTTATTTCGATAATTAATTTAGTTAACTTATTTTGTTGATACAAATGCCTTATTGAGTGGTTTTATTATACAAAATAAAGCTCAATAGATAAATTCTCAAAGTTGAGTGATTTAAGATATTAACTCCATTTAAAACTACAATTTGCAATTTTTATGTGTAAACACAGATGATTTATTCGATCTTATTATTATTTATAGTCTTTTCGATTTTAAAAGTATATGTTCTATCTTTATTAAATTAAAAATTAATATTTTGTAGATAATTAATTTATTAAGATGACAATTATTTATCTTCAAATAACCCAAGTGAGAAATTAAGTAGAAAACATGACAACAAATTTGTTCTTCTCCAAGCTAGTTAGAAGGCTACAAAAAAAAAAAAAAATTCTTCGGCAATTATCTACTTAACCCAATTATATGAAATATAATATTCTATAATAATTCAAGGATATAATTGAAAAAAAAATATTTTTATAAAATTTTAAATCAACCACAAGATTAGGTGAGAAGTAATGAACCAAACACGAGATAAAAAATATTTTCAACATTACTAATCCCTGCATAACTAATCTCATCATTACTAATTCTTGCATTATTTATTTTTATACCAAACAACCCCTAAGTAAATAGGTTCTCCCAAACATCTTAATTTGTTTGTGATAGAGGTGAACCAGGTATGAATTTTTGAATAGATTTAGCTTCTTTTATAGTGAAATTTTCATTTTGAGTTGTCAACATGTCCACTTTGACTCCTTTACTTGGGTAGTACTTTTGTGAGCTGTTCTTGAGAAATTCCATATTTCTTTTGTTGATTCACAAATATTGTTATATTCATCAGGTCCTATACCTCACATGAGCAGCTTCTTTGCCCTATAGTTCTTCTCAACCTTCGTCCTATCTGCTTCATATATTCTCTTGGAGTGGTTGGAACAAGTCTCGTAATCTCTCCTTTTGTTTTGTACATAGGAACATATGGTCCATCCAAAATAATATTCAAACAGCTTACTATCTTCAGCCATGATGAAGTCATGTATTCTTGTCTTCTATCATTCATAAAACTGTCTATTAAAACAAGGAGGTCGAGTTATTAGTTGTCCTTTTTCTAGATTAGAGAAGCAACTATTATTACTGGATCCCTTTTAGGTATTAACCTTATAGAGAGTCCTTGCTTTCATACCAATTGATGGCTTGTAGGCCCTCGTAACTAACATTCGACCTGATCCCTTACTACAAAAATAACAGTAAATGCAATAAACAAGAGCACAAGTATTTTATACGAAAATCTCCTTGCTCAGGAAAAAAAAAATCACGACCTGTCTTAACAAATTTCAACAAGATTCCACTAACATCAAGGAGTAACAACAATTACAAACTCTTGCAATCTCAAGGATTGACCTCTTAATCACTTTACCCTTACAATGATAACTTAGAATCTTCAACCACTAAGCAATAACTCTATTGCCCACTAAATTAATCCCCTCAGATTAATCATCTCAAGTGAGAAAAATAATATAGGATGAACACCAAGTTCCTTTATAGATCGAGACTTGGTTTACATGAAACGAACAAAGAAATAAAATTGAAAAGAACAAATTACAATGATGACAATCTTGAGCTCCAATGATGTTCCTTCGTCTGAATTTCTTGAGAGTGATTAATTCTGTCTTTTTGATTGTGAAAGAGATAATGTGCAAAAGATTGTTTGTCTGAGCGTTGATGGGACATAAAATAGGGTTATAACTTTTGCTTGGTGCGATTTTATTGGACAAGAGTCTTGCCATATTATTAAACTCAAGCACTCACAAAAGTAGTTACTGCCCTTGTACTATTTTCACTTGTCTCTTTCAGTTACACGCAAACAATTCTAACATGGGATCAGGTCTCATACTAGATCTCAGTATGTCAAATCATCAAAACTATCATTCAACAATTTGAATTGTGCACTGAGGACCTGTACGATGATGATACTTTCAACAAGATTTTCTCTATACCTAAGACTCGAATCGAAAACTATACTTAAGAATAAAATAGTTCCATCATTATTTCATAACTCATGTTGGTGCATCCAAGATCAACAGCCAAGTCTTTGTTATGAATGAAATAGTAAGGTAGAGAATTGCCCACCATCACATGTGAAATTGTGACCCTTATTGTTGCGTTTACTTTTAGGTTTTACGGGAAAAAAACCCCACCGTAATGTATGACTATGGGTAGTTTATGTATAGTTTATTTTTATTTAAATAAAAGAAGTCTTTCCATTCCAACTGCTTTTGACGGGAAAAAAAGGCCCTTTCACACTAATAAAACTCTGTACAATCAATGGTTAGTCAAAGATACAACAACATTAAATGTTAAACAATCTCTTTTTGTGATTATACCTTTAATTTTCAGTTCTTGTAAATAAATAAACCATCCTTTTGTTAGTGATCTTTTATTTATGGACTCACATATTAATATATTATACATAGATATACTATTATTAAAGAAGCATATTTTTTATTTAATAAAGTATTATATATTTTGGCATAAAATATAAATATATATGGATATTTTACACAAATTTCATACTTTTTATAGCTAATTCCAACTAATATCAGTTTTTTCCAAAATTACTAAAATTCCTTCTTTTGATACAAAAAGCAAAACCAGTGATACATGTCGAAAAATAGGAGCATTAAGGATTTTAATTATGATACATAGAGAAGTAGAAATTGTAATTTGTATCAATAAGTGTTGCGGTTTTGTATCATTTAAGAGATTTTTGTAATTTTTTGAAAGAGTCGGGATTTTTTGTAAGTATATATGTAAAGATATGTTGTGTATTTCTGTAATTTTTGCTAAATATGAGTTTATTTTACATTAGTTAAACTCATGAACATTTTTCTATAATCATGATCGAAACTTATAAGAAAAAATAACTTTCATGAAAATGCACTTCAAAATCTTTAAATAGACGTACTCCCTAAATCAGAAAAATGTTATTTTTTTCTCTTCTTCCTCCATCTTAAAAAAGAACTATTATAAAACACTTCTTCAAGTTTTAGAAGATCTTTGTCTTCTTCAATCAAGTTATAATAATAGAACAAGATTAGTTTTCTTACTATTCTTATAAAATCATATTTGTCTAATGATTTACTTGAAAAATCTTAGATGGATTTTATAAAATCTTCAACACCTTTCATTTATATTTATTTAGAATAAGAGTAACTGGATAACATAACTAACTTTTTAATTACATAAAAAATAATTTATTTTAAATTAAATATAAAAATTAAAAGCATCATAATAAAATAGACAAAAAGACTGTACATTATTCCACCGACCACCGTTCAACTCCCACACGGGATTATTTGTAATTATCATTTTATTATTAGTATTGGAAAAGTATACGTGCGGTTTGCATGGAACCTTGGATATATAATGAACTCTTGTTAGTAATAAGGATAGATATAAATCAATCATTCTGTGGTTCAATTTTATTTATTTATTATATTAAAAATAATTTTTTTTAATTTAAAATATTCAAAAGTAATTTATTATATTAATTTTTATTATTAATCATAATTATTTTTGAAAATATTAAATTTATCTCAAAATGAATATGTTAAGTCAATGTTAATAAGCAAATAAAGATGAATGAGGGAGTAATACAATTTGTGTTAATAGTTTTACTTTTTATTACTATTTTTGTCCCATGTTATATAGATGTTTGTCATTATATATGGTAATTAAAAAATTATTAATACACTGATGAATTTTACTATTTTATCCCTTTATTTATATCGATGTACAGTAAATTAAATTTTAAAATATAGGAATAGTTTACTTTTTAAATGCGAAAGTAATTAATCAGTCTTTTGAAAATTTCAAATATTATATTAATGATGGAGATAAAATAAAAAATTAATTAATTTTAACTTAACTTAGAAAGTGCTCATATAAGTATCTGTGGTACAAATATTTATAGAAAGATTCTAATAGAGACAGAGGGAGTATTAATTAGAGTGTGTTCACTGACCAGCGAGTCTGGTCCAACAGATGGACTGATACACATTAAACTAAGCTTACTACGTATGAGTCAGTCGGTATCTAAAGAAGAATCAAAGATTTTGCCTAAAAATTTATCTCGATCTAAATTATATTTGTACGAATTATCTCCCATTTCTGAAACTTCACATTCTTATATAAAATATTGCTTGATAAGTGCATTTCTCACTGTAGGGTTTTTTAAGACCCATCACTAGAGGTGTAAAATCAAACCGATGAATTAATTGAATTAAAAAAAATTATTGCTATTACGTTTATTGGGTTAAGGGATTTTTGATGATTTAAAAAAAATGATTGAATTATCGATTCAATTTTGATTTTTTAATTTTATATTTTGAATAAATTGATAACTTATTAGACTCTGGTAATTCATATTTTATCGCTATATAAATATTTCATATTAATGTCACTATTTAACTGCTTACTGTCTTTACCCTTTAGCCTTCAATTCGCACTTTTGAGTTTATAAATTTAAAATTATTTATGTTGTATTTATATAGTTCTTTTTGTTAAGATTGTTGGAAGTTAGAGAGTGTTGAAAATTAGTTGAGAAAGTAGTTAAAACAGTTAGGTTAGTTAAAGATCAAGAAAGAGGTAAATCCTCAAGTCATAAAGTGTATATATATTCACCTATTGTGTAAGGGGGAGAGCTTGATGAATAATGAAATAACAATCTTCCTTCTCTCTTAACATCTGATTTATCTACATGATAAAGCTTTGTTTTGAATCTAAAGAAAGCTTCATGGTATCAGAGCCCATGATCGAAGTCTGAGTACATTTGGGCACGATTCAGTAAAGCGTTCTTGATTTCTGAAGATCAGAGTCTAAAGTAACAACTTCCGCAATATTGTTTTGAAGAAGAGAATTACATCAATGGAAGCAAATGGTACTATAGAAAAGACTCAAGGGGTGAACAATGGTGGCCATTCAACTGATTTCAGGAATGGTGGATTTCCTGGTAATGTAAGTTCCACACCAAATGTTCCCACAAGTCAAGTTTGGATTATAATCATCCCTTATTTTTGAGTCCGACTGACATTAGTGGAGTAAAACTCATTTCATTTCAACTTCTTGGCATTGAGAATTATGTTGTATGAAGAGGTCAATAAAATTAGCCCTACTTGGTCAAAATAAAATTGGACTAGTTGATGACTCGTGTACCAAGAATGGTGTTAGTTCAGAGTTAAAGAATCAGTGGGAGAGGGTTAATGCTATAGTGTTGTCATGGATTTTAAATTCACTGTCAAAAAATATGTTAAGTGGTGTAGCTTTTGCTTCTTCTGCTCAAAATGTATGAAATGATTTGAGGGAAATATTTGACAGAATAGATGGTTCAAGAACCTTTGGCCTATATAAAGAAATTGTTACATTACAGTAAGAGGCTAATTCTGCGTCGGTCTATTATGCTAAACTCAAAAATCTACGGGATGAGTTTGAAGCAGTAGTTCCATCTCCTAATGTAATTGTGCACAATCAAAAGGATTTGTTGATCACCTGAACAAGCAAAAGTTCTATCAGTTCCTCATGGGGCTAAATGAGTCGTATATTCAGCCTCCTGAAATTTAAATAAAAAATAAAGAAGAAGAGGAGACCATTAGATACAAATAATGAATCGTAATAGAAGAGACATTTGGCAATAAGCTTGTACTTGTTTGGAGAGATCATCATAAATGATTAAAGTGTGTCGTTCACGATACATAAAATATTCAGCCAGAGCTGCTCATGTATAAGGAGCAAGATATTGTAAGTTATTTTTAACTATCAAATTTTCTTGGAATAATGATGTCGAAAGGGGAACTTTCTAAATTTTGAATAAATTGGGCTGAAAAAGCTCGTTGATCCAAATGAATCATTCCTCTGGTCTCTCTTCGCTCCCCACCCCGAAACTGACCCACGGCACAGTGCCTATTCACTTTGTGCGCGGGAAGGCAATGAAGTTGATTTCATGAGACCACAGCGCAGTGGAGTGGAGCAGCCGCGACACTTCCTTATTGGATCTCGCTGTGCCACCTAAACGGTAGGTAGGCGGCGGATCTAGATCTCGTGTATTGAAACCCATGGTTATGGACCCGAATTCGTTAGTGTGTAACATTTTCTTTTCCAAGTGAAATCCCCTAGTATATGAAAGGGTGAAAAAGTGCTTTCGTTGTTGTGGAATAAGAAGCCTTCGTATCTTAATGCACGTATTTAATTTATTCGGAGCTAT